>WEIS01041594.1:11762-26185 GCA_013389965.1 Todus mexicanus
TCCTTCCTTCCTTCCTTCTCCTCCTCCTCTTTCCTTCCTTCCTTCTTCTCCTCCTCCTCTTTCCTTCCTTCCTTCCTTCCTTCTCCTCCTTCATCTCCTCCTCATTATTTTTGCTGTCTTCTTGCCCTTCTCCAACCATGCTGTCGCCGACTCGCGCCGCAGGTCAACCAGCGTCCAGCTGAACCAGCTGCTCAGCCTCCTGAAGTTCATCATCTGCCCATTCTTGGGGTGACCTCAGCTTTTTCCTCCACGGTGTCTCCATCCTTTTTTTCCTCAAGCCGGTTCTTCTCTGCATCAAGGACCTTCCCAACCACCCGTTGGGGTCAGGAGCAGGGATGGGGCCATCACCAACCAGCTTCTCGGGCTCTCCAGGAGACTCTTGAGCACCAACCCCTTGATGTGTCCTTCTCAGTTGGGTTTTCACCTCCATAGATGGTTTTTTCCAATGGTCTTCCTCTTTTGGTGGACACGCTGTGAGGGTCTCTGGGGTGGCTCCTCATCTCTGGGCCAAAACTCAAGGGTCTCTTGGAGGATTCCTCATTTCTGGGCCAAAACTCAAGGATCTCTTGGAGGATTCCTCATTTCTGGGCCAAAACTCGAGGATCTCTCGAGTGATTCTTTATCACAAAGACGTTACATCCCGTGGAACATCTACTTGATGTTCTCAGTATCACAGAGGTCTTCTCCAGAGAGGTTCGGGCCTGGGTTTTTTGGTGGCTGCAACACGCACAGATCTGTCTGGACCAGCAGGAACGAGCTCTGGAGCTGCTGGATGGAGCATGTCTGGGCACGGCCAAGCCAAGATCCAGTGACTGGTGACGTGGACCTTTTGGAGCGGGGCCAGAGGAGGCCACAGGGATGATCTGGGAGGCCAGACTGAGAAAGTTGGGATGGTTCAGCCTGGAGAAAGCTCCAGGGAGACCTTCTTGGGGCCTTTCCAGAGGTTGAGAAGAAAGATGAAGAGAGGCTTTGGACCAAGACCTGTAGGACATGAGGCAATGGGTTTGAACTGGAAGAGGGTGGGGTTAAGTGGGACCCAAGGAGGAAATTTTGGCCGCTGAGGGTGGTGAGACCCTGGCCCAGGTTGCCCCGAGAGGTGGTTGATGCTCCATTCCTGGAACCATCCCAGGTCAGGTTGGACAAGTCTGGTGGAAGGTCC
Organism: Todus mexicanus; assembly: GCA_013389965.1. Taxonomy (NCBI): domain Eukaryota; kingdom Metazoa; phylum Chordata; class Aves; order Coraciiformes; family Todidae; genus Todus; species Todus mexicanus. The sequence continues at coordinate 12,922 of WEIS01041594.1, forward strand.
CTGCTCGTGGCAGCGGGGTCGGAACCGGGTGATCTTCAAGATCCCTTCCAACCCAAACCCACCTGGTGGCTCCATGATGAGGAACCCTCCTTGAAACACAGGAGCTGGTGGGATTGGAGCCGTTGGGCTCTCCTCTGGTCTCATCACCCAACCACGATGCAGGAAAGGAGCCGGGTGGTGGTGATGGTGGTGATGGTGGCCTTGAGCTGCCAGGTCTCCAGGAGGAGCTGGAGCTCCTCACTGGGTTGCTGAGTCAGCACATCCAGCGCCGTTCCCCACCGAGACCACTTCCTGAGCGGGCGGCGCCAGCTCCAACCGCTCGCTCTCTGTCTCTCTCTGTCTCTGTCTCTCTCTCTCGAGGCAACCGGTTGCGAGAGCGCGGCCGGGACAACCCCGGCGCGGTGACGGTGGCGAGAAGGACCCGCTCGTTCCTCCCATCCAGCGCGTGGTAGGACGCCGGGCCACGTGGCCGTGCTTTCACGGAGGGGTTTTTGGGGGGGGTCTAGGTGTGACCACGGGCTTGACTTTGGGGGTGAGAGGAGAGCTGGAGGGTGACCGGGCTTTGGGGTTGCTTCAAGGGTTCCTCGTGGCCGTTGAGACCCGTGGCCACCACCACGTGTTGTTGGTGGGTGGGAATGGAGGTGGCTTCGGCTTGGAGTCGCCGTGGTCGTCTCCTGTAGGAAGCATCTGCGTGTTCCTCCGTGGCTCGCGGTTGTCCTAAAATACTCTAGAAGCGCCGGTAACTGGGGCGTTACTGGTTTTTGGTGGAGCGTGGAGCTCCTCGTCTCCTCCTGGTGGTTTGGTTTCTCTCACCAAAGAGATTTGGTGGGACCAGGATATTGTCCTCCCGGTTGGGCAGTGAGGAGAACCTGTCTCTGACCCACCCACCAGCCAGACCTGCCTCTCCAGCCCTTTCCCACGTTGCAGATGATGCTCCTGGAGCTTCCCCAGGGGACCGGAGCATCTCTCTGGGTGATACTGGGGCTGGAAGTCTCGGTGGACAGACACCAAGGTCACCATGAGCCAGCAACGGGGTCAAAGAGGCCAAAGGTCTCCTGGAAGGCACGGAGAAGAGCGTGGGCAGCAGGGCAAGGGAGGTTGTGCTGCCCCACTGAGGCCACCTCTGGAGGACTGGGGCCAGTTCTGGGTCCCCCAGTTCAAGGAGCTACTGGAGAGAAGCTGGAACCCACCCTCCAACATCTCATTTCTTGGCCATCGTTGGCCAAGACGTTCCATGAGGTTCCTCATAGCACCAGGAACAAACCCCAGAACCCCATGGCTGGGTTGGTGCCCACCCGGCTGCTCAGCTCCAGCACCACCAGGTCCATCAGGTGGAGGAGGTTGGTGTTTTTTTGATGCCTCTGGTCGTTCTCACGAGTTTTGGCCACGCGTCGAGCTCCAAATGGAGTTTATCTCCTTTTCTTTTTCCCCCCCCGGGGTTGTTTCCGACGTTCCGAAGCCGCCGGCTCAGCTTCCTTGGCTCGCAGGAGAAGCTCTCGAGATGAAAGCGAGAGCTCCACGTCGGAGCCGGGCTTGAATTCCGGGGCCTTGCGACATCCCTTGGCGCTCCTCGGCGGGTGACGCAATCGCTCGCCCCTTGCTTCATCGCGGCGCTCGCGTGGCCCCGGCCCGACCGTGGAGGACCTAAACGGGCTTTTCTTGGGGGACCTTTCTAAAGAGCCTGGGGGGAAAGAAAAGCTGAGCCACCAGGAGGCCTCACGACGGCTTTTTGGAGGTGGCCACGTGGTTTTGGCAGGTCCTCGGCAGCCCACGCGTGGCTCAGTCGCAGATTCCTGCTCGATTTTGCTTCGCTTTCGGCTCCCGATGAATCGAAACCTCCCAGTTTTGATCCAAACGGAGTCGTCGCCGCCTGGAGGAGCTGCTTTTTTCACCCCCATCCTCCCACCCATGGGCTTTGGAAGTTCCGATCCTCCTCCTGCGGTGGGACCCCGGGTGAGCTGGGAGCTGCTGGAGAGCTTGAACTGGAGATGAGGGTCTCTCCTCCTCCTTTATCGCCGAGATACGAGGTGGAGAGAGCAGCTGGAGGGTGGGAAACCTTCAGGAGAACTTAGATGCTTGGTTGAGCTCCTCAGAAGAGCCAGAATTTGAGGATCTCTTGGGTGGTTCCTCATTTCTGGGCCAAAAACTCGAGGATCTCTTGGATGGGTCTTTATTTTTTACCCCAAACTCAAGAACCTCTTTGACGATTCCTCATTTTTGGGGCCAAAACATGAGGATCTCTTGAAGGATTCCTCATTTCTGGGCCAAAACACGAGGATCTCTTGGAGGATTCCTCATTTCTGGGCCAAAACTCAAGGATCTCTTGGAGGATTCCTCATTTCTGGGCCAAAACACGAGGATCTCTTGAAGGATTCCTCATTTCTGGGCCAAAACATGAGGATCTCTTGAAGGATTCCTCATTTCTGGGCCAAAACATGAGGATCTCTTGGAGGATTCCTCATTTCTGGGCCAAAACATGAGGATCTCTTGGAGGATTCCTCATTTCTGGGCCAAAACACGAGGATCTCTTGGATGGTTCTTTATTTTTGACACCAAACACAAGAACCTCTTTGACGTTTCCTCATTTTTGGGGCCAAACCATGAGGATCTCTTGGAGGATTCCTCATTTTTGGGGCCAAAACACAAGGATCTCTTGGAGGATTTCTTCTTTCTGGGCCAAAACACAAGGATCTCTTGGATGGTTCCATATTTTTTTGAGCCAAATACGAGGATCTCTTGAAGGATTCCTCATTTCTGTGCCAAAACATGAGGATCTCTTGGAGGATTCCTCATTTCTGGGCCAAAACATGAGGATCTCTTGGAGGATTCCTCATTTCTGGGCCAAAACACGAGGATCTCTTGGAGGATTCCTCATTTCTGGGCCAAAACACGAGGATCTCTTGGACGGTTCCTTATTTTTTTGAGCCAAATCCGAGGATCTCTTGGAGGATTCTTTATTTCTGGGCCAAAACTTGTGGCCTCAATCCGAGGCCGCTTCACCTCTTGGAGGAGCTCCAAGGAGCTCGGAAACCAAATCCCGATGAGCCGAGCTCTCCTGGAGAGAAGCCGAGGCCGCGTTCCCGGCGCTGGAGGAGCAGCAGCTCTTCGGGGCTTGACCATAGAGGGTAGAAACCGGAGCTTCTCAAGTCCACGACGTTCAACCCTCCCTCATCTCCGGCCGCTTCCAAGGAGCCGGGATTCGCAGGGAGCGCGCGGCGAGTCCCCGGCTCCTCGGGAGGAAGATAAATCACCGCCTGTTTTCCTCCCGAGGAGACAGTTGCTAAAAATAGAAGCCGCTCCGGAGAACAAAAGAGGCCCTGGAAGGCTCCTGCCGTTGGCCGAGGTTCCTCCTGGTCATGGGTGGAGGGGTTAAAATTCACCAGTTTCGGGGTTTTGGGTGTCGTGGGGTTTTGTGGCCTCCCCTGATGTTCCTGCCGTAGCCGGTGGGGGACTCTGGGTTTCCTCAGGGTTGTTTGTGGGCTCGGAGCTGGGCTCTGGAGCTCACCAGGCTTTTTTGGAAGCTAAAAGGAGCTTGGGGTGTTGTCACCTCTCCAGGGCAGACTCAACCCTCGGTGATGTCCTCACTCCCAGCTCAGAAGAGCTTCAGCCTCGTCATCTCCACCTTGGAGACGGTCGGGCTTAAAAATCTCCTCGTAAAGATGTCCCACCTGACACATTAGAAGGTCAGGAGCTGCTGGAGGGGGTTTTCATGGCCCTTCCCCTGCTCCTGGAGCAGGTTCTGCCCAACCTCCTCCAGCACCAGCCTGGTGGCCCCGATGCCACGAGACGAGTCCAGTGGAGGCTCTGGAGGGACTGGGGGGACTGGAGCATCTCTGGGTGATGCTGGAGAGGAGAAGGCTCAGAGAGGAGCTGAGCAAGAGCTCAGCAAGATCTAAAGGTTGGGGAGCAAGAGGCTGGGGCCAGGCTCTGCTCAGGGGGGCCCAGCGCCAGGACAAGGGGCACCGGGCACCAACTGGAACCCGGGAGGTTCCACCAGGAGCAACTGGTTGACTTGGAGGGTGGTGGAGAGACCCCGAGAGGTTGTGGAGTCTCCTCTGGAGAGATTCCAGCTATGCCTGGACACCATCGTGGGCCCCCTGCTCGGGGTGACCCTGCTGGAGCAGCGGTGTGGCACCAGAGGAGCTCCAGAGGTTCCTCTGACCCCACCACGCTGGGATCTGGCCTTTGCTGGGCTGAGGAGACCTCATAGCCCCGTCTTACCTTCAATCACGAAGCACCAGGATGGGTTTTGGGGCCGTTTGGAGGTGACGGATGCCGCGCTTGGAGGCGCTTGAAGCCCAGGAGCCACCCTGAGGGTTCCACCAACCCTGGGATGACTCAAAGCTCCTCCAAACCCCAGATAACTCTCAGAGAAACCCCCCCGTGCGCCGCTCCAGAACCCACCAGCGCCACGGAGGCTTCACCAGCCTCATCCCTCGAGCCGAGGAGCCTGAGGAACCGACCAGCTTCTCGGCTTGACCCAAGCCCAACCCTCTGGGTGCCGGGTTCCTCTCGGGGGGGAGGCAGGAGGTGCCTCTTCCCTTTAAGCCGCCGCAACGATTAAACATCGCCCGGTTCCAGCGCCGGGATTAAAACCCTCTTAAGTGTGGCCGGAAAATCCGGCCGTAATCCGGAGCCGGTCGCGGGAGGGGAGGGTGGGGAACGGGGCGGTGCGAGCCCAGCGGGTTTTATCCGCCGGGAAAGGGTTTTTGAGGCGAAAAAAAAGGAGCTAAATGTTGATTTATTGTAAAAAAAAAAAAAACCCCAAACAAATAAACCAAGAGCTGGGCGCTGACCTCGGAGCTTTGCTCTCTCTTGCAGATGAGCCTAATCCTGCCCTGCCCGGTGCTGTGCCAGCCCCAGCTCCCAGGACCGACCTCGGGTAAGTGGTGGAGGAGCAGTGAGGAGCGTCCCAGCGGCTCGGGGCTTCTGGTGATGCGAATCGTCACCCCGGTTGGTCCCAGAGAAGGTTGGGCCACCGTCAAGGAGGTTGGTGGGTCCTGATGGAGGCGCTTGGCACCGGCCGCTCGTGTGGCGGCTGCTCTGGTTGGTCCTGGTTGTGCTTCCCAAGGAGCCACCTGGATTCTGCTGACCCTAAATGACCCCTCAGGGCCATCCCAGTTCCACTCGAGGCATCCCAGTTCCCCTTGGAGCCATCCTCAAGGCATCCTGGTTGCCCTCAGGGTCATCCCAGTTCCCCTTGGGGCCATCCTTGAGCCATCCCAGTTCCCCTCAGCGCCATCCTAGTTCCACTTGAGGCATCCCAGTTCTTCTTGGGCCTATCCTGGTTCCCCTTGAGGCCATCCCAGTTCCCCTCAGAGCATCCCAGTTCCCCTTGGAGCCATCCTTGATCCATCCCAGTTCCCCTTCGGGCCATCCTGGTTCCACTCAAGGCATCCCAGTTCCCCTTGAGGCCCTCCCAGTTTCCCTTGGAGCTATCCTTGAGGCATCCCAGTTCCACTTGAGGCATCCCAGTTCTTCTTGGGCCTATCCTGGTTCCCCTTGAGGCCATCCCAGTTCCCCTCAGAGCATCCCAGTTCCCCTTGGAGCCATCCTTGATCCATCCTATTTCCCCTCAGGGTCATCCCAGTTTCCTTTGGAGGTCATCCCAGTTTCCCTGGTGGTCCCGTGCCAGATGTTTCTGGTCCCTGGAGGCATCTTGGAGAACACCAAGTGCCTCAGTTGGTCCCTCCTGGTCCTCCAGCTGCTTGGTGGGGTCTTCCCAGCTTTGGGGTTCTTGGGGAGGGTTTAGAAGAGGATGAAGAGGAACCACCTTGATCCACCGTGACTTGAGGTCTCCTCGGAGTGAAGGAGGACATCCCACCCCCTGCCGTGGAGAGGGATCACCCAAGAACTTCCATTTCATGATGAAGAACCTTCCTTTGGTTCCAGAGCTCTTTGGGATGGTCCATGTTGACCCTTTGAAAAGCTCCTTGGTGTGTTCTTTGGCCTGATGGTGTCATCACCAAGAACAAACCTCCTGGTGGAACTGGGTGGAAAGGAGACAGTGAGGTGGTCAAGAATCCTGAGAAGTTAGGAGGAGGAGGAGGAGAAAGAGAGGGAGGAGAAGTGGAGAGGAGGGTGGAACGAGGAGGAGAGGACTTCTGTCCCAAGGCAGGAGCTGGTGACGTGGTGATGGGAACCCAATTCCCGTTGTACCTGGTGTGAATGTGGTAGAGCCACCGTAGGGAGCAGATCCAGCCACTGCTGGAGCTCGGAGCAAGCCCAGGAGAAGATGGAGAAATGATCCTCGAGGGTGGGAAGAGGTGGGACCGTCGTTGTCCCAGGTCCTATCTAGGTTGCTGTGAAGTTCCCAGGCTGCCTTAGGCTGTACCACCACCAGGCGTGGCCTCACCTTGGTTCCAGGAGAACCCTTTGGTGGAGGGAGATGTTTGGCCACGGCCAATTAACTCTCGGAACTTCTTTGCAGCTCCGCCGCCGCCGAACGTTTGGAGTTCAAGAAGACTTTGTACCGAACGGACGCCAGGAGCTCCCTCGACCTGCGCAACGTGACGGCGGCCGGCGGCGTCACCTGGGATCCCACCGCCCTGGAGACGAGAGCGGGCGACGGCCGAGAAGAAAGCACTTTAGAGAGACTCTCTGGCTCGCAGGACTCGAAGGAGATGCACTGTGGGAAGGAGACGACCTTCGCCGTCGAGCCCCAGGCGGTCAACACGGTGCAGGTGGACCCGGAGGAGCTGGAGAGCGACCCGGAGGAGCTGGACGGCGGCAAGATGACGGCAGAGACGCCGGGGCCTTGCGCGGGGGCGTCGGTCGGCGGCGGGGAGGAGAAGTATCTTCTGAACGAACCAAAGCAACTCGAAGGCCTCGGCAAAGAGCACTTAGAGAAAGGCAAGAGGGGGCTGCAGAGGCTCGAGTGGATCTCCAGACCCACCAGAAGTCCGAGTCCTCACTACAAAGACGTGAACAAGCCAACAGATGTAGCAACCAACTTGCCCTTCCGAGGTCAAGCCGCCCGCGAAGTGCCTCCTCCGTTGACGCCGACGGTGCTGCGGAAAACTCTCAACCCCGTCCTCGGCAAATCCAAATCCTCGGAGAGCTCCTCGGCCCACCGCAAGGGCTTGCTGCTGGACTCGGATCTGGGCGAGATCAACCAAGTCAACGCGGCCGAGTGGACCATCCAGAAACCGGCTCTTCAGCTGAGCGCCGACCTCGCCGTCGGCAAACAGTCCTGGACGGTCAACGCCGAAGACTCGGTGGAGCGGGTGCCGGTGATGTCGCTGGAACCCGTCTCGGCTCCTTGCAGCTCCTACGACGTGGAGATGAGACCCTACGTCTGCAGCGTCTTGGTGGAGGAGCAGGGGAAGGAGGAGCTGGGGCCGGAGGAGGACCCGACGGTCTACACCTGCATCGAGTGCAGCATCTACTTCAAGAAGAAGGAGCACCTGATGGATCACATGCTCCAGCACAACCGCGGGCCGGCGAGGGACCAAGAGCGCGACGCTTTGGGAGGGCAGTGTCAGTTCTGCTGCAACGAGTGCGGTTGGGCCTTCGGAGACCCCGCGGCGCTGGAGCAGCACAAGAGGCTCCACCAAGAATCGCGGGAGAAGATCATCGAGGAGATCCAGAAGTTGAACGAGTTCCCCGACGAAGGCCGCGAGGCCCGGCTGCAGTGCCCCAAGTGCGTCTTCGGCACCAACTCCTCCAAGATCTTCGTCCAACACGCCAAGATGCACGTCAAGGAGAGGAAGGACCAAGGGGCGAAGAGCCTCAACCTCTTCGGAAGCTCGGGAAGCGGAGAAATCCGGGACAACCCGACTCCCGGCGTCTACAAACCCTTCAAACCCAACGAGCACGCGGCGCTGCAGATGCCGCCGGCGCCGCCGCCGCCCCCCGGCGGCAAATGCCTCAGCACCTGCGTCCTCTGCAGCTTCCCGGCCCCCAACGAGAACATCCTCAAGGAGCACATGAAATATGCCCATTCCCACCTGGCGTGGGACGCCGAGGTCTACGAAGAGGATCCCAACCAACCGGGAACCAGCAGAGACGCCTACAGCCCCGCCAGGCCGGGCCGCTTCGCCGAGCCCGATTATTTCGGCAAAGCCGAGCGGCTTTTCCCTCCTCCTCACCGGGAGAGCTCGGCCCAGTACGAAGGTGGCCACGGTTTCGCCTTGACCCACCCAAGGCTGGACAGAAGCAACGGGGCCACCAAGAAGGACTACCAAGCGTCGGGCTTTCACGCCAGGAAGGCGGCTCCTTACGCCGCCCCCCACAAGAACTTCGGCTTCTCGGCTTTTCCTTCCGCCAAAGCTTACAGCCAGCTGAAGAAAAAAGCGGCCGCTCAACATCTGGAAGGAGAAGGCGACGTCTTCAGGAGCCACCCCATGGGGTTGGAGGAGCTGAGGCACAAGTGGGTGTTCGCCAACGACGGCGGGAGCCTGGAAGAGGAGATCTCGGTGAGCGCCGAGCTGGATCTGAGCGAGGGCCGAGGCTTCAAAGCCGTCGCCGTCCCTCAAGCCGCCTTGGATCTCAAGAGGACCTTCCGTGACACCTTGAAGGCCACGGATTCTTCGATAGCTTCGGAGGAGCAGCAGCAACAGTTGCGGATGATGGTCCCCATCGTCCTCCTGGAGGAGGTGAACCACCACAAAAAGGCGACCAAGAGGCCCCGGGGGAAGCCCTTCAAGAAGAAGACGTCGCTTCCATCCCGGGACTTCCTGCTGGAAGATCCTCTTCCTTTGGATATGCTCTTGTTGGACGCTCCTCTGGAGGGTACCCTGGAGCTCGACGACCTCTTGGACTCCGACTCAAGCATGTTGAAGAACGAGGAGAGGAAATGCCCTTACTGCCCGGATCGCTTCCACAACGGCATCGGCTTGGCCAACCACGTGCGGGGTCACCTCAACAGGGTCGGGGTGAGCTACAACGTCCGCCACTTCATCTCGGCCGAAGAAGTCAAAGCTATTGAGCAAAAATTTTCCTTCCAAAAGAAGAAGAAAAAAGGTAGTATGTATTCAATCCAGCATCTTTTCTATTCCCTTGGCCTTCTCGGTGGGTTTCGCTCCTCCCACCGAGAGCCGGGTACGTATGGGAACGGTTGGGCGACCTCCAACCCGTTGGCTTGGGTGCTCCAAACCCCCCCCCCCACCGGCCTTGATGCCTCCTCGTTGGCCGAGCGGCCGGCGTTGACGCCTTCTTCTTTCTCCTTCTTTCCCGCAGTCGCCAACTTCGACCCCAGCACCTTCAGCCTGATGCGGTGCGAGTTCTGCGGCGCCGGCTTCGACACCCGCGCCGGGCTCTCCAGCCACGCCCGAGCTCACCTGAGAGACTTTGGCATCACCAACTGGGAACTCACCATCTCCCCCATCAACATCCTCAAGGAGCTGTTGGCCAACTCGGCCGAGCACCCCATGCTCCAGGCGGCCATGGGAGCGGAGCCTTCGTCGCCCGGGCGAGAGCGGGATGCTCACGGCTTCGTGTCCCGCAAGAGCGTCACCCCCATGTCCGAGTGCAGCATCTCGAGGTCTCCTCTGTCCCCGTTCCCCCCGGCCTGGGGAGATGAGTCCCTGCAGTCCTACAGAGACGGTAAGAAACCGGCCAGAAACCTTCTTGGGTGACCCCCTACCGTCACGTCGTGCCTGGTTGCAGGGCGAGGGTTGACCGGGAAGGGTTTAATCGATGTGAATTTATCCGTCTCCTCTGAATTCTGGTGCTGGTGGGCGGCGTGGTCCTCTTGAGATGGTAAGAAACCAGCCAGAAACCTTCTCGGTGACCCCAAACCGTCGTGTCGTGCCCGGTTGGGGGGAGGGAGTTGAGTGGGAAGGGTTTAATCGGTGGAACGTGGTGTGGGTTTATCCGTCTCCTCTGAAATCTGGTGCTGCTGCTGGGCTCGGAGAAGAAGCTCTTGCTGTGGTAGATCAAATATCGAACATTCCTGGTGAAGATTTAGAAAGAAACCAGCAAAAAAAGAGAGCCAAAAATGAGTCAGGTCTTGAAAGAGGAGCTGGTTTAAGCAGCTTGGGCGATAGCCCTGGAGGTTTGGCCAACGTGTGACGTTGGCCAAGGGCTGGAAGCATCTCCTGCTCCTTGCTTGGTCCATCTCTGGAGGGTTTGAGGTGTTGGTGGATGTTTGAGGGGAGAAATCCCAGTGGGAACTGGACTTCTAGGGAAAAGGAGTTGAGTTGGAGGGTTTTTTTGGTCCGCTTGGGTGTTGGGGACTTTGAGCTGGTTGAGGGTGGACGCGTGGGGTGAGTGGAGACCAAGGTGGACTTCACGAGAGCGAGAGCTCAAACATCTGGATTTAAACCCACGTGAACCGTGTTCCTTCCACGTCGCCTTGAGACCCGTGGCCTCATTCCCCTCCAAATCCTCCCCGAATCCTCCCCGAAGCTCCATCTGGAGAAGATCCGAAGGAGAAGCTTCTTCCACCGCCACACCTAGAGCTGGAAAAGGACGTTTCTTGATTTCTTGTAGATTTTAGGGAGCTTTTTTGAGCCTCGTTTCTTCCTCCGCGTCACCTCCAGAGGCCCCCCCCCCGTCCTGACCTTTGCTTCATTGTGGTCACCACCCTCCGTGAGGGACTCGCGACGCTTTGTGGCCGTAGCTTTTGCGTCCTCCTCGAGGAGCACGTCCCGTGGTGACCACGTTCCTCACGACCCTCCCCCGAGCTCCGGCGCTGACCCCAGCTCCCAGCAAAGCCCAACTTCAAAGCCAGGTCCGGGATCGCTCCGAGTTGAGTTCGGAGAAGGTCGGGAGGTGCCACCACCTCTTGACCTGCCCTGAGGACCTCTCCTGGTGTTTCCTCCTTCTGGGGTCACGCTCTCCTTTTGTCTCGGCCTCTCTGCTTCTCCTCCCCCGCCGCTTGACCTACTTTCCAGCCTCTTTGATTCCTTTTCTTCGCTTCCAGGTTTATTCAGAAGCTCCCGTTGGTCTCCTCCTCCTCCTCCTCCCCCCGCGCGGGGACGACGTTGGTTGGGTGGTGGTGGCCTCAATACCGGCTTTTCTGGTGGCCCCGGAAGGTTTCTGGTGGCCGGCAGCGCCACGGGGAGGAATTTCGGCTCCCTTTTTGCCGCCCCTCGGCTCCGGGAGAGCGGAAATTGTCTTTTGCCTGGTGGTTTGGGGAGATCTTGGGTTGTAACTGCTGGAGAAATGAGGTGATGGAAGAGGGAGGGGGAGCCCTGAGGTGGTGGGTGCTGGTGGGGACCACATTGGGGTCAAAACGGTGACCCCGGCGCTGTCGGGGCACCGCTACCCCGTGTCCCTCAGCACCACATCTCCAGGGCTTGGAGACCCCTCCAGGGATCCTGGGGACTCCCCCCCTGCCCTGGGCAGCCTGGGCCAGGCCTGGGCAACCCTCCTGGACAAGACATTTCTCCTCGGGGCCAACCTCCACCTCCCCTGGGGCCACTTGAGGCCGGTTCCTCTGGGCCCGGCGCTCGCTCGGGGACAAGAGATCTCCCCCCCCAGCTCAGCCCCAGCTCCTCTCGGGGACTTGTGCAGAGCCACAAGGTCTCCCCACAGCCTCCTTCTCTCCAGCTCAACCCCCCTAGACGGGGTTCAACAGGTCAGGACCTTCTAGTCCCAATATTTGGTTCTTCTCCACCTCCTTTAAGCCAGGGAGAGCTTTGATGTCCCACCACCCCAGTAGGGAAAGCAGAGAAGACCTGCTCAGCGGGGTTTTAGCGCCAATGTGGCTCTGGTTCTGCTCCAGCTGTGGCTCTCGTGGGTTGTGGGTCCAGTTGTGTTCCAGCTCTGGCTCTCACAGGCTGCATCTCTTGGTCATCTTCCAGCTGTGGCTCTTGGGGCCGTGGCTCTGGTCGTGCTCCAGCTGTGGCTTTCATGGGCCGTGGCTCCATCTGTGCTTCTCAGGGGCCGTCTCCTCTTCCCCACCGGTTCCGTTTCACCGTCGCCGCTCCAGCGTCCCACGGTCGCCGTCCCGCGCACCTTTCCCCGCCGCCAACCGGCCGCGTTCCAACGGGCACCGTCCAGAACCGCTCGTGGTCGCGTCGTGGCTCCGCTCGTCCCTCCCCGGGGCTTGAGGAGCAGGATGGAGCCGAGCAGGACCCGTGTAGGTCCTGCTGCCACCATCGCCGGGTTCCATCTCTCCAATTTGGGCCCCGTCTCTCCAATTTGGGCCCCGTCTCTCCAATTTGGGCCCAATCTCTCCAATTTGGGCCCCGTCTCTCCAATTTGGGCCCCATCTCTCCATTTTGGGCCCCGGCTCTCCAATTTGGGCCCAATCTCTCCAATTTGGGCCCCGTCTCTCCATTTTGGGCCCAATCTCTCCATTTTGGGCCCAATCTCTCCATTTTGGGCCCCGTCTCTCCATTTCAGGCTCCCTCAATAACTTTTCTGACTCCGCAGCTCCTTCACTCTCCGCTGCCGGTTTCTCCCGGCGGTGTCGGCTCCGGCTGGGATCGGTCGGTCGCCTCCACTCCCTGTGGATGTGGATTTTCGGCTCTTGGCGATCCCGCTGGATTTCATTTCCCAATCCAGGTGGATTTTTTTGGTTCCCTACGAGGTTTTCCACCACGTTTCCTCCACCTCCGGAGGTTCCCTTTTCTTCTTCATCCTCCTTCAATCCCCCTCGTTCACTCCCGGGAATTTTGGAGCGTGGCGTTTTCCACCGATTCCGGCTGCGTTTGTCGGTCTTTATCAGAGCTGCTTTTTTGGGGGGGAGTGTTTTGGATCCAAACCCACTCCCCGGGGCTCCCGAGGCTGTGGAGTAGGGGATGGAGAAACCCCTTGGGTGACTTTTTCCACCTCAGGAGGTTGTTCTTGACTTGGGTGGTTGCGTCCTCTGGGGTACTGGGATGAGCTGGGACCAGTTTGGGATGAGCCGGGTGGGGACGGGGAGAGCCCTGAGGAGTGAGGAGTGGGTTGGGGGGCAGCCAGAGCCCATGGAGGGGCTTGTGGGGCCAGAGGAGCTCCATGGGGCTGGGCTGGAGGTTTGGGGGGATTATGGAAGGACATGGGGCTTGTCCTGTCCCCCAGACCCAGGTCCAGGGGGGCACCCAGGCCCCAAACTCATGGCGGGCTGGGGGGGTGTGTGTGTGACCCAGGCCCCTTGAGATGGGGGGGATCCCTTTGGGGCCAGACCAGAACCTTTTTGGGGGGGACTGGAACCAGGCCACATCAGACCTGGCCATTCGCCAATTCCCCCTTCAAACAAAACCCCAAAACCCCCTCGAAAACACCCCAAAAAACTTCCTCTCGATCGATTACTCGGCGCTCCTCCTCCTCCCGCTTCCCTTCGCCGATTGCTCGGCGCTCCCCCTTCAAAAAAAACCCCAAACACCCCAAA
>WEIS01041595.1:0-20890 GCA_013389965.1 Todus mexicanus
GAAAAGGGGAGAGGAAGGAAAAAATGAGGTCAGTTCTATCAAAACTGAAGTGCTGAGAAACAGTGCTGCCTCTGCATTTTCTTCTCATTAAAAAATAACAATTCTCTTATCGGTGCTTCAATCCTTGACTCCCATACTGATCAGTGGGAAACAGAAATCGGAAACCATTTCAATAGTCTGGCACAGGTTGACTAGTATGAAGAGATTAATAGTTCTAAGTGTGGCCTGTGTCTCCTCTGCCCTTTTACCTCCTGGACACTCTGATTCCTCACTTCCCCAGATAGCCACTGTCCCAAGATATGCTGCAGAACTTCTGCAATAACAGCCCTGAAATTGTTATGAGTAGAGATGTCAGCCGCATTCTGCTTCTCTTATCATCCATGGGAAAAAACCCTAAATAGAGGGAAAATTTGGGTTTATATGAGGTTGATGCAGGGGATAGATCCTGTTTCACTAGTTCTCTCTGAGCTCACAGCAAGTAAAATTCTCTTTTGTTTCATGCTTATGGGCATCCTATTGCATGTCCTTTCTTCATCTCTCTGAAGTATTTGAGGTTGTCTTTGCCTCCGTGTAAAGAAGAATTAAAACTGAAGAGGTCGTCTGAGTTGCCAGGCAGGTCAGAGGGCTAAAGAAGAGAAGAGCAGCTGGGTAAAGAGGCAGCGTGTGCTGTGCCAGTGTGGGTGGCTCTTCTTGGATTGCTGAGTTCCCAGCCTGCTTTTGATTTTTCTTCAGTCTGTCAAGATAAATGTCCTGATCCTTGAAAATTGATACGTATTTGCAGTGAGAGCACAGACAAAATATTAGCTCAAAAAGATGTGACTTTTGATGCTGTTGATGTGAGTATCTGTTCCGTGTTGGCATTGTCCAGTACGTCTTACTTGGGTGCTGTCCTGCGGCTGATCGATTGCACTGTGCCTGTTATTAGAGAATCCAGGAGATTATCACTGGCAATCTGAAGATGTCTCTCGCGAGCCATCTTAGAGTATTTTTTGAACCTTTGCCAGTATTTTTCTATATACAGTTTCATTTTGGCTTTCGGCGTAGTTTTTAAGCGTGGCTCTACGGGATTCATACTGAGTGGGCAAAGCATTCACGTTGTTGGTCCCAATGCGAAGGGGCCAGGCAGACAGAAGCTGCTGCTCACCATTCTGAGGCATGGGTAAGAAGGGATTTTCAGGTTCTAAATCTAACTAAATCTTGTTTGTTTGATGAATAACCCACTACACCATTACATACCGACAGTACAAAAACTTCACCTGCAGCCACTTAGAGACTGCTTGTACTTCAATGGAGCAGATTTCAAGCTAGAGAAATCAGTGACAACCTTTCTGTTGACTTCTGTAACTTTGAATGGTGAGAGTAAGCACCACCACACTCTGTTCCCACCTATATCATTATCAGACTGTAAAGAACCTTATCTTCCTCTTTGATAAGGATGTGGGGTGGGAGGTCATACAGGAATTAACTGTTTGCTGCTTTCAGTCTGATCATTCATACAAACCAGTGGAGTAAGGGACAGATCCACGGAAGCACTTTTATTGCAGACACTCTATCTGGAATGAGATTGCTCACATTCTCTGCCATTTTTCCCCCATTTTCTTTTCTAGGAGTACGTAGCTTACAGTCACACTGGCCGCATTATCCCAGCTATCTGGTTCCGTTACGATTTGAGCCCCATCACAGTGAAATACACAGAGAGGCGACAGCCTTTGTACAGGTTTATCACATCGGTGAGTTACTCCAAACTTCTAATTCTCCCTTCTCATGCCTGCCTTTCATTTCTCTTCTGAGCATTTCTTGTCCGGAAGGGTTGAGTTTCTGCTTCAGAGCATTGTGACATGATTGAAATAAAGCAGTGCATCACTGCAATCATACTGAAGTGTGAGGTAACTGGTCAGGCCTGTGCTGTGACAATTTGATTTAATAGCTAGCAACAAGAAGAAAGAAAATTATCCTGTTCCAGAAGTGCCAAACTCTCTCTGTCCAGACTGGATGGGCACTATTGCAGCATGTCAGAAACTTGGAATTAAAGCTGATGCAGTATGCAGTAAAGCACGCTGCAATAAACTGTCTCTCTAGTGATGAGATCTAACTTGCAGAGAAAGCGGGGCAGTTGTTTTACTCAGTGCTGCATCTTGGCTTAATATGGGTATGCCAATTCCAGGCGTTTACTCCTGGGTAGAACTAGAGAAGAGCTGCATTATCAAATTCCAGAGGTGTTTTCCTGATGAGTTTTATGTTTTGATCTGTCCAGATAACATCCTGCAGTACTGATCTCAGCATCTATAACAAAGCTGTGCTGTCTGAACTGCTAGTTAGGCAAAGAGCTATTTAAAGATCTTCCAGAACTGTAAAAATTGTGTCCTGAGGGAGTCGGCTTTAAATTTAAAGGTGCAATCTGCTGTGCCAGTGAGGCATGGTAGAATGGGGAGGAGTTGATAAATTGGCTGGAATGAAGACCTTGGATTTTGAGTTTTAAACTGTTTGAATATTTTAATTGGAAGTAACATAAACAGCATGACTGTGTTGCACTTAGAAATTTTGATTTTGCAGCTTCTGATAAACACAAAGTTCCCTTCGCTTAACTTTAGAAATGCATGTGATCTCTGGGATACACAAATACCAAGGCAAAGAGACTTTGAAGCAAAATCTAAATGTTGTGGTTTAAGACCTTCTCTTCCCAACACGTCTGTTTGGTCTCAAAATGTAATCCTAAAAAAGGTCAAACATCAACATTTTATGACTTGGCATCTCCTACTGCCTCTACTTCTTTCCCTAACAACGTGCTCTCATAGGTTTCTTACACATCTTGGTGTGGGGATGAGGGTGTGGAGGTATTTTTTAATGGGAAACAATGTTTGGAAATGATTGATAGCTGGCATTATTTTTTTGTCGTGTCTGTTGCTATCATTGATGTACTACTGATATGCTGTTGCATGCACGTAAATAGCATCTTTGTTGAATTTGATACCGTGCTTCAGAGTTTACATAAGGATTCCATGGGAGAAGCTGTCATCACTGGTTGCCACAATGACCTTTCGGATTTGAGATGGCCCCAGCTAGAATTTTACCCTATCCTGTTTGTAAAGGTAGCCAGGCATGTTCAGCTACTAGACTGCTGAAGAAGAGTTGTACAATTAATTTTTGTCTACTTTGTTTGGCGTTATAAATGGCTGTAGTCTTAAGCAGCTTGTTTGAGGCCATTCCCATTGCATGTCCTTCCTGTGGAGACACGTCTGATGCTGATCCCTGCAGTAGCTGTTGTGCAGGATGTCAGACAGGTGTGCCAGACCCCATCAGACACAGCTAACTGAGAGGCAGATCCTCGTTGCAGATGCTGTATCGTGGCTATCAGCCTGCACCATCTGGCCCTGGTGCAGATAACCTGCTCTTGCTCTCGTTTAGGCTGGGAACGTTTTCCAGTAGGGCAGCCTTGGCTGTGTATGTGCTACACTTAAAGCTTTACAATGTTCAAGGTGGCATTGAAAAAGCTGGAGGAGGGGAGCAGTGCTGCCGAGGATCAAAACACCTTTTGTCCTAGGTTTCCTTGCCCTGTTTTGATGACATGATCTGTTCCGTTGTCCTTTCCACTGCCTTCGCCCCTTCCTGTATCTCCAGCGTGGCCTTTTGCATCACAGTTGCTCTGGAGACCAGTTAGTGATGATTAGCACTGGGCTGAGGTCCAGACAGAGATTGTGCTGGGGCATCTGGAGTCATTGCGGAACGGGGCTGGCCATGGAAAGCACCAGCTTTTTCTGAGCAGCAGCTGCTTAATTTAAAAACCACAAGAGGGGCTCTAGGCTAGGAGGGGGCGCAAATCAAATCGTAACAAAATCACTTGCAACTCTTTTTGGTGAGCAGATTGTTTACTGGGGCATCCGTGAGGCTTTCAGTAAGTTTAAATGTGTCCCAGGGACGGGGGAGAATCCTGTGGGCTTGAAAGAGACTTTAGGGGGGAAACAATGTCAAGTGTTGGAGGGCAGAATACTCTGTGGAGGGATCAGATGAGAGACAGCCGAAGGAATCTCATTCTGTTGCGGGGAAGCTTATCTGATGATCTTTGCTAGTAATGAGTTTGCCCTCAAAAAACTTCAGCGCCACTGAGAGCAGCATTACAGCACTGTAGTGCTGTTCCCAGGTCGTCTGTGTTCCCAGTCGACCTCCTTTTAACTCCTGCCTGCTCCTTGGGTTTTTGTGGCGTGAAGAATTCTCCTAAATTGCTGTCTCATGTGAGAGGTGCGTCCTGTGCCCAACAAAAGGCATTGGTTTAGCATCGATTTTACTTTACATGTCACACTTGAAAAAATTCAGTGATCAATAAGATGTTTGTATTGCTCGTGGGTCAGTGCCTCCAGTGTCAGTGTGCTGTGACTTTGCCAGGTTCCTGGGGTTAACCACAGACCATCGGCATAGTGTTAAACACAGTAGTTTCTGCCAGTTCAACTGTACAGCTTAAAATCGAAGCATCTCCCCATGAAGAGAAGCCATTCACAGCCTCGTGGTTGAGGTTGTGGAGCAAGGGGGAAAGTTTCACTTCTGAAAATTTATGAGTTCCCGTAAGTAGCCAAACTGAAAGGTTTTATCATGAGGTCAGTGCAGGGGCTGGGAGGGGACAGCAGGCAGAAAACAAGCCAAAGTTCTGCTGAATCATTCAAAATCCAAAGAGAAGAATTATTTTTTTTTTCCTAATATGAGAGGACTCATCTGCCCTCTAGGTGTGAAAAAAATTATGCTGGAAATAATGGAAGGGGGAATGGTTGCAGGGAGAATTATTTCAGCCATGCAACCTGTTACTGACAGGTATCACAGACTCAGTCCTATGATGATTTTAAAACCAAGACAGTGTTTTTCTACAAGATGTGCTGCAGGTCAGCCAGAAATCTCTGCGTGGGCTTCTGTGTTTTATTGTACTCTGAATCATGTGGGGGTGCTACTGGTCCCCCCGTCCTTAAAACTAATTTTCAGGTTTTAAGGCATTCGAAAGGTCCACAGTCACGTATCTTACACTTACCTTTCTGTCATCATGTTTGCAGCTTTGCCATCTCCTCCTACGTATCCACTCATATTTTTCTTTAGATTTCATCCTGCATCCCAGCCTCTATCCCATAATTGTATTCTGTTAAGAACCCTCGTGTGTACCCCACGTTGTGCGGTCTCTCACTGCTGTCATTATTACACTTCTATGTTTCTGCCTCCATTAATGGTTTGGCCTGAGTCAAACTGTGTAATCTCATGGAGCCAAACGCAGATCGTTCCCAGTATAAAACTCCATTAAATATAAATAAGTCCAGGATGCCTGACGTCCTTCAGTGTTGCTACGGAGCAACGCTCCATACGTATGAGAACGGGGATGATAAAGAAACACGGTGGTGCGGCTTTCGTGCTGACCTAAAGACCAACGCTGGTGCTGCCTTTTTTTTTCTGTCACAACGAAACGAGAGGACTGCGTGCGTGCTGGGAGGCAGGCTCCGAGCGAATGCCAGGTGTGTGTGACTCATAAACACTCAGCAGTGCAGAGCCGCGCAGATGAATATATACTTTTTTTTCTGTCCCCCACCCCCTTGCGCTGCTGCACTGAAATCAGATTTTCCTACCATATGATGCAAAATCTTAGTGTTGGACGGTTTTGCTGTTGTTTGCGGTGTCACATCTCCTGTCAGCTGAGCTGCTGTGGACTGAAATAATAACCCAACTCCATTGCGGTCATTTTCCCTGAAAAGTCACCCTGCGTCACGCTCTGAGGGATAGCAAGGAGGGGGGCACGGAGGGCACGAGCTGGGCTTGTCCCCTAAAAATATTAACTTTGCCTTAGGCCGGTGTCCTAGCTTTTGAAGCCTTTATCTGCTGGAATGCCAACTGTCCTGCAAAAGCCGCGTTCGCCGCGGCTCTTCGTTTCACCGAGCTCACTAAACGCATCTATCCCAGCTGTAAATACGTGTGTAGATGAGGGCTTTATTCCTTGCTGCCTTCGCTCACCATTCACGAACTGTTTGTTCTGTTACCACTGCTCACTACCTGCTGAGCTGAACGGGGTTGCTGCTGCTGCTATTCGCTTGTCTGTAACTTTTTCCCTGAGGTGTAGGGCTATGTAGGAGAAGAGACATGGAACCAGTTCCCTACTGCGTCAGTTGTGTTGCGTTTCCCTGGTACCCTGCTACACTTGGCTACTGATTTGGGGTTCCTCTCTCTCTCTGTTGGCTTCTAGCTCACAGCAAAATCCTTCTTCTCCTGGGCAGGTCCTTCTCAGGAGATAAGCTCTGTAGCTTGTCCCCTTCTCACTGATCCGATGTCCCTTATTCTCAGAGCCACCTAATCCTACGCAATGCAAAAGACCAAATTAAAAGAGCATCGCAGTTATGAAGTCAAAAATGTGGGAGTTACGAAATGCCAGGTCCTGGGTAATTATAACTTAGCTGTTAAACATTATTAGGTTACATTACTGTGTATCATACTTTCCATGTGAACCCTGTGCAGCGCGTGGGGTGGGATGATGGCACCCTGTGGGCAGCGTTTCTTCCCTTCGTGCAGTATTTGACTGCAGCCTTGTTACTAGCAGGTGGTTTGTATTAACCCAGTCCTGAACACAAGTCATAAGTCCCTACGAGGACTCTTGAGATGGTTATTTTCATGGTATCAAACCCCTCAAATGTGTTCTCCTTTGCAGTTTCCCTGGGAGGCAAGTCTGGCCTTATCCTCGTTTTCATAGATAAGAGAATTGAAGCAACATGTTGTAAAGTCCATGACTGGTGCTTCCTGATTTTGGGTGCTCCAAGCCGAAGTCCCTTTGGTTTGACATGTCAGAATACTTTTGCATTTCCCTAGTGCTTGAGAACCGAGGTAGACCGTTACACTAATCAGGAGATGAATTTTTTTCTCAGCTCTGTTCTTGAAAATGATTACATGTTTTTACTGATGTTTCAATAACTCAACCCAAGACATCTTGCATGGCAAACTTTGGCCTACAAAGAGTTAAGTTGGCAGTGCTTTTGTAAGCAGCCCTGTCATGGAAAGCCTTAGACAGACTCAGCTGTAGGTGTCACCGAGAGCTGGGTTTCTCTGTTAGTCACTGTCCTTCACATGCTATTTAAGTGTCTCTTGCCTGTTTGCAAATGCTGTATCTTGTGAAATAAGGAAAAGACTACAAGGCTGTGGTATTTATAACAGAAAACAGTAGTAGGAAGATGTGAGCAACACAGAACTGCTAGAAACCTTTGTTAGGTGGAGTTTAGCCCAGAAAGGAACAACGTTCATGCCTTAGGCTCCTCGGAGCTGGGATTTATGATCAGCTGAGGCTGATGAGTTCAAGATAGCACAAAGTTATTCCACTGTAGAGAATGTTTTTCCTGAGTGATTGTCGTGTAATTATCTCCCCAGTACTGTTACCCAGTTCTTACCATGCTTCCAGAAAATACCCTAGCAGTAGGCAATAATATCCTTACCCCCAGTTTCAAACTGCGTAAAAGTTTCCCTCATCTCTTGACAGACGATTTCCTCTCTGTACATTTCAGATATGTGCCATCATTGGAGGAACATTTACTGTGGCTGGGATCCTCGACTCCTGCATTTTCACAGCATCGGAGGCCTGGAAGAAGATCCAGCTGGGGAAAATGCAGTAGCAGTGAAACTCTACCCTAGTCTTCAAGGACAGGAGCAAAGATTGAGAAATCTACCACTACCTGTTTTTGTCTTTATTTTCTATTTGATTGAATCAGTAAGTTTTTTCTCTAATCAGGCTGTTCAGTGAAGATGTCTTCAACAAATCAAAGAAATCTCCATGCATTTCAAAGCTCTGAGAGTGAAAAATCAGTGGAATCAGGGTGTGGATTTTGATTCTCTCCCCCTTAGAAAGAGAGATTGAAATGCCATATATGAAGTACACCGTCAGATCTAAGTGAGGATGACAGTCTGTTCTCTGGGAGGTTCCTGTGGCAGTGTACAAACTAGATAGTAGATTGCAAAGAGCTGAACTGTCTTGTGGCACTTTTTTGGAATTCTGTTGGATTTGCATGATTAGACAATCGACTTTTGCATAAGGCAAAATTATACATTAGGAAGAAATTCCACCCGTGGTGCCAAAAAGGTGATGTGTCTTGTTGGTGAGGAATGGAAAGTGTTAGTCCCTGTAGCAAACTTTATAGAGACAGAGGGCAGAAATAACGTCAAGAAATGTTTTGTGCTTTTATTGAAAGCTCTTTTGTTCAGATGCGACCTTTCTAATGAAATGAGCAAACCAGTAGAGGAAGCCTTCCCCCAGCTACCTTTTCCTGGGTGATTTGTGACCCAGGCTGTGAAGGGCATTTCTTTTACTCTGGATGTAAAAGTGGTTTAATTTCTTCCCAGAAACTGAATATCCAGTCTTGTGTTTACAGGTGGCATGAAGTAAAAACCAAACTGAGCAACGCAGTTTTATGTGGCCTTTGCTTTGAAAGGGAATAACTGTCTTTACAGCAGTGGCTTTTGTTCTTTCTTACTTTTTGTTTTTTGAACACAGACCACCCAACAGTCTAGATTCTGCACTTCTGCTTTATTATTATTGTTGTTGTTGTTATTTTGAAAGGGGGTTGTATATTCTATGTGTTCAGAAACACAGCGCAGTCTTCGGGGTGGGTAAGCACAGCTTTACTGTCTTGCTTTGTGTGTGTAGGTTGAATACACCTGTCAAACACAGGAAAGTCTGTCTTTTCAGGGTTTAAGGTGCCTCCCCTTTCCTTTAAAATGCAGTCAGGCATCTTTTCTGAGCCCTAGACTGACACTGTTCTCCCACAGGTACACCAGTAGCAGGGCAGGCATTCCCACAAGCTGGCCCCTACTAGTAGCCAATTTGTTTTCTTCCTTCAAATGGTACTTGAGCTTCCATGCCCATTCGTTCAAGCCTTCTCTTCTGGGGTCTTCAACAAATGGAGGCGTGAGGGGAAATCTCCTGCCAGGTGTGGCTTGCATGTAATGGTAGCCATGAGTTCACTAAAATCAGACCAGTACCTACCAGCGTATCTTCCATAGCCTCCTAAATGTTCCTTGAGTAGTAACAGTCTCTGCATGCTTTGTAAACGTCTGAGCTGAGGATACACAAATTTTAAATGTTCCAGGATGGATAAAAATGATGAAATAAAAATCCTTTATCTCAATCAATACTGTAAATTCTAGGACTGGTGTAGGATTTCTCTTGGATGGTATCTACTGCCCACTGCCCTTTCCTGGAGGCAAAAGTATCCAAACATTATGCTGTAATAATATGAATCTTTGAATATTCAGTGTTAATACTAGAGTCAGATGCATTTCAAAAGTATTCTTAATACGTGTCTGTTGAAATTGTCTCATTGCTTTGGAAGTAGGGAAGGTAGCCAGTTCTATCCACATACCAAAAACAAGAAGCCAACCACCCTTCCCCTGCCATCCTCTGCCCCGTAGCGACTTCGGACAAATTACAGCATTGGAATTTTTCCCTGTTCTTATTATGGACTGATTGCTGTTACTTTAGGTGTAAACTGGATTGTGTAACTTCCTGTATCTGTTAATGTATGGATAGATTTTATACATTTTTTTCCATTTACAAAAATCAACTTGAAAATTGAGATGCTTGTCTTCATTTCGGTCTGTGCGTCCCGTGAGTGGTACCTGCTGGATGGCAGCGGCTGCCTGGTGGGAGCTGGGATTTTTCCATTTGCAATTGCTTCTCTTGCTGGCTGAAGGATTTCCTCTAATCCACTGTGACCAGCTGGAGCTTACAGCAAAAACGTCCTAGTTTTTCCTCCTGAATTTGTGGCATCTTACCTCACAGCTTGTGAACTCAGTGGATTACAAGGATGTGAGTTTTAATATCTTAGCAACGCGTCCTTCTCCTGAGCTGCACAGGAGAAGATCTTTGTAGCACAGCGGACACTACTGTTAGTTGTCTGAAGTCTCTTCCCTCATACAGGTTCTTTGACACAAATGAGCAAAGCTGGCTGCAGATTCATGTTTTTATCCCTGATTCCTGTTTATCCCTGGTGTGTTATTTCTGCCCTTCTCCTTCTCCCCATTCTCTTGTCTGAATTAAACGCTGCCTCTGTGCAGTCCAGGCCAGCTCTCTAAGCTAGACCAGTGAAATTGTTTGGCTTTTCTTGGAAATAACAGGATAACAGATGCATACTTCAATGTGCCTGCTTTTTCTGCCAAAACATCCACAGCAATACCCTAATAAATCACTGTGGTTTTTGTTTTTTTACTGGATGTGGAAACCAAATTGTACTCAAGTTCTGGCAAAACTCTACTGAAGAAATAGTCCACGCCTTTCTTCTCTAAACCAGGTCTAAGCCTTTGTGTACCACCAAGCCAAGGATGCCTTCTGGGTCTGCTGCAAGTTGTGGTGAGTTAGTCCTTCAGACATGGCTGGCTTGGGTCGTGTGATAGAATCATAGAATAATTAAGGCTGGAAAAGACCTCTTAGATCATCGNATGATGCTGATCATGTGTTAACAGAAGAATCTGCTCTTCATCTCTCCAAATGTGAAAGCGAGGTGGTTCCAATCACCGCAGTCCTGCCCTGTGCATACACGTCTCGTTAGATTGCAGTTTTATTTTCAAACACTTTCTAGAGACCAAAAGAGCCTACTTAAGCTCTTAAACATACATGCAAACAAAAATAATTTCAAGTCGTAGCAGAAGGAAAACCGTCGATCGTAGGTGTTCCTCCACATCCCCGACTTTGATCTCTCAAGTCAGTATTTTGACAGAAGTATTCGTGGGTTTCCAAGACAGGCATCCCTATAGGAAGTAAAATATTTAGAACTTGCATATATTCCAGTTTAAGGTAGTCCCTCTAAAGCTAAGCTCCCTCACACGCTGAGAGCTTGTGGCGTAGGATGCTGTGCAATAGTGGAATTAAAATTCTTAGCTCTAGGGAAAGCTTAGGTCTATTCTAGGCAGGATGTGCACTGTGAAAGATAATTTTTTTTTTTTAAGAAAATGGAAATGGGGTGAGAAAAAACCGGAAAACATGCATTTGTGAATGTTTGATCTGATGTATCAAATCCTTGCATTGAGCTACTGCTCTGGGAAAAGTGAAATCTGCAGCGTAGATAGCAGTATCTGAGGTTAATTTCTGAGTATTTCTCATTCGAAGTTGTTTATTTCTGTCAGGCTGGAAATGGCAGCGATGAGTGTCTGCTCTAGAATGGGCATTTGAAGTTTCAGATGAGCTGTGTCAACGAGGCATTTCTCAGTAGCCCTTGGGAGAAGGGAGAGAGAGAGAGGGAGCAGGGTAGGGAGGACGCAGTCCTGCAGTAAGTTACGGCGATGTTTAAAGCACAAGTATTTCACATTTTTACAGTGGAGAGCATTAAGGAGTTCCGGCACTTCCCTTTTGATTTGCAACCTTACGTTAATAAAATATTAGCCTTTTTAGCTCTATAATTAAAAACAAAGCTCATGTTTTGATTGGCTTCTCGTTGCACCGCTATTGCAAAATCAGTCTAAAAGGGCTTTTTTCTTTTTGTATTTTTAATTATATTTTCGGTGAACTCAGCGTTATCACACAATGAAATCACTGTAGGCCAGGTCACTGCGTAGAAAGTTAACATGAGGCTCTTTTGTAATCGGCACTGAGTCATGTCTGGACATTCAGTGCTTGATTTTGAATGGCACCAAGTGTCCTAACCCTGGGGTTTTTTTGTGAGGTGAGTGGCCTGTGCGTGGAACTTGCTGGGTTTGGTTTTAGTCACTGTGCCACTTGGTATATCAAATAACTGTTTGCTTGTTCCCCCTCTCCTTTAGTTTCCTTTTTGCCTTGCTTCACTAAGTATTTAGAAATAAGTGTCTGGGGCAATTACTGAAGATTAACTAGTAAAGGGTTACAACACAGTGAATTTGAGCACCTCGTATCTGCACCATGTGAAGAAACCCAATTCTTTTTAAGTTCTAGTACTGCTTACTTAAGTTGATGTTTGCTCTACATCATCATCACGAAGGAGGAGATCTTATCCGCTTCCAATGAACCTCAAGTACAGACAGGAACTCAGATTTCTTTCCAGCACTCACACGATGGTGCTGAAGGTTCCTTACTCTGAAAAAAAAATGAGTGAAGATACTGAAAAAGGCGTTTGTTGAGCTCTCAGCCCTCTGCAACTCAACAGCCTGCAACCTTGTCCAGCCTTTATAAACCATCTTTATGAACCAGACCCCAGTCAAGCGTCTGTACTGGTGCTCACCCCATTGACTGTCATAAATAATTTTCTTTGAGAATAAATTTTCATGTCCAGAAATGATGCAATAGCACCACATGTACCTGAACTGGAGGCAGTTTGTGCAGGTGAGGTAGATTATGGAGGCAGGGAGGCGGGTGCCAGTGCACACAGACACCGGAGCAAGGTGCCCACTGAGCAACTGGAACTTGGCAAGAGCCCCAGGAACTGAGACTCCCTTTTGGCTGAGGGACGGGGGCTTGCTGAGCTGGGCTGGAGAGGGAGATGCTGTTTGAGGGGATTTCTGTTTCCATCTACCTTTGGGGAGGGGCTGGATTTGGAGAGAAGCAGCAGCTGCTTAAATAGCCTTGACTTTGGGCATGGTGAAAAAAAGGGGGTGCAGGAACAGATGCCCCAGTTGGGTACCAGGAGGAGGCTGCTCAGGGGGTACTAGAAGGATTCTGCCCTGTGGGTACCGGGGGGATGCTTGCCCGCTTGGGTAGCAGGAGGATGCGGCCTGGTTGCGTACCGGGAGATGCTGCCCGGTGGGTCCCAGGTGGGCACTGCCTGGTGGGTACCGGGGGGATGCTTGCCCGCTTGGGTAGCAGGAGGATGCTGCCCGGTTGGGTACCAGGAGATGCTGCCCGGTGGGTCGCAGGAGGGCGCTCCGGGTGCCGCGGTGTCCTCCAGCCGCCAGGGGGCGCCGCTGCCCCGGTCTCGTCGCGGCGGCTCTCGCGCGATCCCGGCGTCACGCGCGGCTGTGGCAGCGGCACCGGAAGCGGAAGTGGCGCGTCCCGGTCTCTTCCGGTGGGAGCGGCGCGGAGGCAGCAGCGGGGTAAGGGCGGCGCGGCCCGGCCGGGGCATCGGCCGCCATCCGGCGGGGGAACGGGGCTGGGCAGGGCCGGGCCGGGCTCCGGGGGCTGCCCGGGGCGTAGGTTCCCCGAGGAGCGGCGGTGGGAGCCGGGGCTGGCTGCGGGGGGGCTGCGCTCGCCGCTCGGGCCCTGCTCGGGGNAAATTGCTTTCTTGTGTCCTAGCAGAGCTTGGGGAGATGATCAAACAGTAGCACGTGCGAGTGACAAGCATCTCTCAAACGACTGTTTTTCTTTCGGCAGCCAAAATGAAGTTCAATCCATTCGTGACCTCAGACCGCAGCAAGAACCGCAAACGACACTTCAATGCACCTTCTCACATCCGACGAAAGATCATGTCCTCTCCGCTCTCCAAGGAGCTGCGGCAGAAATACAACGTCCGCTCTATGCCCATTCGAAAGGATGATGAAGTCCAGGTAGCTGCGCTGTCACACGGGAACCCCTCTCTGGGTTTTAGTTTTCACACGTAGCCCGTGCAGAAGGGAAGGGCCAGATAGATGCAGTTCGGTGCTGGAGCTTTGCTGGAAGTCTTGCCAAAATGCTCCAAGTTAAGGTGGTCGCAAACTTGGCCTCTTGAGTGTTCTTGAGATCGCGTCAGTGACGAGGAAACTACGGGGAGCACAAATGCGCTGGCAGCTCTGCAGCGCTTTAGCCACACACATTGATTATCAGGCTGGATTAAAGGCTTTTCACAAGAAATTAGGATATAAAGGATTCTTTCTTTTCATAGGCTGTTTGCTGCCTGTGGTGTTTGAAAGATCAGTTTAGAGATGAATCTAAGTTAAGCTACCTGAAGGGAAGTTGTAGACAGGAGGGGGATGGGCTCTTCTCTCAGGCAATTTGTGACAGGACGAGAAGGCACGGCCTGAAGCTGCACCAGGGGAGGTTTAGGTTGGATATTTGGAAGCACTTCCTCACAGAAAGGAGGATAAAACATTGGAATGGGCTGCCCAGGGAGGTGGTGGAGTCACCGTCCCTGGAGGTGTTTAAGGACAGACTGGATGCCACACTTAGTGGCAGGGTTTAGCTGAGTGGTGGTGGTAGGTCATAGGCTGGACTCGATGATCTAAGAGGTCTTTTCCAGCCTTAATTATTCTATGATTCTAAGCAGCTTTTTTTATACAGAATGCAGTGATAGGTGAAAAATTGTTGAAGTTGACCATTTATCCTTCTGGCTGAAAAGATAACGGAGTTCTTTCACTAGGAGGGAGAATGAGGGAGCGGTGGGGTTCTCATTCATTGTATTTTCCATTGTAACCATTGCTGAAATTGTCCAGGAATTGATGTCTTTGTGGAACATCTGTAACGAGCAGGGCTGGGGCTTCCCCTTGTGCAGTTGTATTTTGCTGTGGGATAATTAGATAGCGTTTTAGAAGATCTAGTAATTGTTCAAAGGGTGGTTTAGACGTATGAGACAGAGTTTTGTGTTCTGCTGGTGTTTAGGTTGTCCGGGGACACTACAAAGGACAGCAGATCGGCAAGGTGGTCCAGGTGTACAGGAAGAAATACGTCATCTACATTGAACGTGTTCAGCGTGAGAAGGCCAACGGCACAACTGTCCACGTGGGCATCCACCCCAGCAAGGTGGGTACGGTGTGTGAAGTGAGAGCTGGACTGCACCGGGAGACCCTGGTGGGAAATGGAGATGCTGCTGTTGGCTTGAGGAGAACCACCTTGTTAGGATGGGTGGGATAACGGGTTGAGATACTGCAGCACTGAGAGGTCGTAAACAAGGAAACGT
This sequence comes from Todus mexicanus, assembly GCA_013389965.1. Taxonomy (NCBI): domain Eukaryota; kingdom Metazoa; phylum Chordata; class Aves; order Coraciiformes; family Todidae; genus Todus; species Todus mexicanus. Next base: position 14,769 of record WEIS01041595.1, read on the forward strand.
TAAAGGTGTCGTGATAGAAGGGAAGCGACGATTGAAACCAAGAACTCCTCCATGTTTCTAGGAATTGTTTGGTGGAGAAGCTGCTAGAGTCATGCCGAAATACTGTTTTGAAGAACTTGGTGTGATGCACAAAATATTCAGAGCAACTCTTCACCTTTGCAGTGTGGCACCTGTACTGGTTCAGGAGGTGTTAGAAATGTTTAGATAGATGCTCAGGGTCATGATTTGTTCTCGTGGGCCGTTGTGAGCTAAGTTCTTCTGAATCTAGTTTTAGCCTGAAGTGATTTACAATGTTTAGAGTTGGTGAAAACCAGGCAAAGCCTGTGTGGGTCATAATAGGAAAACATTTCAAACAAAACAGAACGAGTACCCAAAACCTGGTCTGAAGCAGATGAAATTAGTCTGCTTCAGCCTTGCCGTGTGGGCACGCGGACTGAAGCGCGAGTGGAAGAAATCCAGCTGTAACAGGTTCTCTGCTCTGAGCGGTTGGTATGTTCAGCAGAGGGAGAGCAGAATTATTCCAAAACAAGGTAATGACTTGTGTGCAGTAATAACATTCGACTGGCAAGGTGACATTGCGATGGAGCCAGGGCGTGGATTGCTTGCGTGGTAAAAAGCAGCGAGAGAAACTGGATTTTGCGCTGGTCCTTTTATTTCTGTGAAGGTTTTTCTCTAATTGGGAATCGGATTCTGATAAAGCTTTGCCTGAAGATTCCGGTTATTAACGCAAAAGGAACAATATTGTTTGGTTTGTTGCGAACTTGCTGTGGGGTGGATGAGCAGTTTCTGCCTCTCCTGGGTAAAGAGGCAGGAATTAATGACAACTAAGAGAGACCTGAACGCACAGTGGGACTGAGGAGAGCGCAGCCTGTATGGCTTTTCTCGGATTTGATCGCTGATTCTGTTTTTGAAGTACTCTCTTCAGTAACACCAACACATTTATTTCTTTGCCAGTTTGAGAGGGCACAAAGAGCACTGGAGGCTGATTACGGGCTGAAAATCAGAGCTTCGTTTTGCTGCTGCTTCGTTAGAAATATCATTAAAGCTGCAACAGCCTGCACAACTTACCTGTCGTGTGACTGCATTAGTAACATTGCTTAAAACGTGGAGAAATTATGATAGTGATCCGTGACTTGCTTTTGTGGTGATGGGAAGAAGATTCGGCTGTGTCCTGTGTTTCAGATGAATGTAGAATCCATCATGTTTGAGCAGCATAATGGAAATTAGATTTACTTCAAAGTCATTATTTTATTGTGTAGGTGGATGGAAATTTGGCTGCTCTTCAGCTGGTCCAGGTGTTGTGGTTGCACACTGAAAAAGCTGTTTGTGTGTTCTGATCCCTGAATGTCCCCAGAAAAATGAATACAGGGTAGTGTTTGGAAATACAGAAGGCAACACGATGCTGCGGTTCTGCTCAAAACAAATGAGATAGGTTAGGAAATAAGCCTTGGTTGGCTTGGTGCAGCCCATCAGCAGTGATCTTCCTGGGCTGTGCTGCGTTCCTGCAGATCTGTCAGGTCACGGTGCTCCAACGCGCGAGAGACACTAAACTCTTTGTCCTTTCTGTAGGTGGTGATCACGAGGCTAAAGCTGGACAAGGATCGCAAAAAGATCTTGGAGCGGAAAGCCAAATCTCGCCAGGTTGGCAAGGAGAAGGGCAAATACAAGGAAGAAACAATCGAGAAGATGCAGGAATAGATGGTTTCCTCTCTGACACCATTAAAGAACCGCTAAAATTAAACCTGTTGTTCTGTCTTCTCCTTTAGAGTCTCGATACAGTGTGTCTGGTTGGTGTTTAAATGTTGTTTCTGATATTTCGGTGTTGGCTATGTGAAAAAAACTTCCCCTAAATTAAAAACCTTTTTATACCTTTACTTCTAAGAAAACGAAATGCTTTTTCCTCCTAAAGAAATGTTTCAACCACCGTGGGAGTGGTGCCATCCTGGAAACAAGCATCTAGTGACCACTGTCCCCACCACTGATCTTCAACATTTAACTGAGATGTGATGTGCTCAGGGTTTTAAATCTACACGTTAACTCTGTGCGCTGTGTATATTTAATGCTTTATCAGACATTTGAAGTAAGCTGCTTCTGGCCGTGAATCCCTTTCTGTAACCCTCTTAAATTACATTTTTTCAGCTGTCATGTATTTGACGGTAGATGATGATGTAACACAGCACCGTGGGATGCCTCAAGCCTTGCAGGAATGCTGGAGGGTTCACCTCAGCCATGCTCTGAGGCAGAGCTGTGTGGTTTGAAGGCAGTCCCAGTGCTGTCGCCGACGCTATTCTGGAGGAACTTTTCCTTGAGAGGAAATTAGGTTTCTAGGACTTCATACATATGTAATCGGGAGCTGCTGGAGCGCCTTGAAAACAGCCGGGTGATTAATTGGATTTACTGGCTCAGCGAATGGCCTCTAATTGCTGATACAGGGGGAAAGAACCGCAGCTCCTGCCTGGGGGTTTCCCTTCCCCTCGGCTCAGTCTCCGCCCGGGGCCGGCCCTGGGGGGGCCGCGTCTCCCTTCGCGGGGCTGGCGGGAAATGCTGCGCGCGGGGGGCGGGGCCAGGCGCCGCTGCTGTGATGTGGCGGGCGTTGATTGGCGGAGCCGTGCGCGAGGCAGGAAGGGGCGGGGCCAGGCCAGCCCGCACCGAGCCGCTTCCCGCCCCNCCCTCTCCCCCGTCCCTTCCCTCCTGCCGCAGAGGCGCGGCCGGGCCTGCCCAGAGCTGGAGCCCTGTCTCGGAGCCTTAACAACCCCCCACAGCCGTGGGGATTTCCCCTCAGCCCCTCCATGCCCAGCGTCCTGTGGCAAGGAGGCCTCAGGTTAAGCCAGGTGGTGTTTGAGGAGTAGCCGCCTTTCTCTTTCCTTGCTTGACCTCTTCTAGTTTATTCTGCCACCCTCTAGTTTGGTGGCTGTGCGTAGATCTCCGTTCCGTCATTAAATATATGCCCGTGGCCTTGTCTCTGCTTAGATGCCCCATTTCTGTCCTTGGGCTGCCCCAGCTACGTTTTCCCTGCAGTGATTGTAGCTGCTCAGATTAAAAAGTGGACAAGTTTTTGTCTTTCTCTTTTCCCCAGGACATAATGACTACTTAATCTCTCTTCCTCTCTCTGACATCCCCTCTGCTCCACAGGTACCAACTGTCTTTTTCTCTCAGTTGTTTGTCTAAACTTGGAGGAATTGTCCTCAAGATCTATCTAGCTGTGATGCTTTACTGCCTCAATTTCAAACCTGGTTTGTGTTTTGTGCCTGGAAATTTGCCTGTCCTCAGAAATACCTTGGAAATATGTCTGCCAGGCACGTCCTTAAAGTATGTGGGTCACCAGCAGATGTTCTGTTGTTATTCAAAAATGTGATTATTTAACACAGATGAATAGAGCTCTGCTGTGTTCTGATTCTGTAGCATGTCTACAGTAAAATTATGGAGTCCGTTAACTTCTCACCTACTTAAAAACAACAAAAGTCTACCCAGGACCTCTTTCTGAATAGTATTGTTCATTTTGTAACAATTAAAAAGTCAATGCAAACTTTAGCTGCCCTAAGAATTCACATTGTTGACAGGATGGATGTGTATTGACAGATTAAAAATATTGAATGTTATCCACGTCACAAAAGAGTTGGGAGTTACTGACCTCAGATGAGGTTTTGTTACTCGGTTCGGAGAGGAAGTACATAGAGGGAAATCTTTTTTTATATGATAACAAGGGGGGGAAAAAACCCACCCCCCACTTTGCTACAAAGTTCCATGAGCTACATAGATCACTCACTGTTAGAAAATGCCATTTCCTTCCTCCTATTTCAAAATCACGTGTGTTTAGCTGCAACTTGACCATTTTCAACTTCAAAAGCTGCTTGGTTCTTACTTCTTTTCAGCTTAACTGGTTTCTGCCTCAGTTTTCTTTCAGCGAGAAAGGAAAATACCATCCTACAGATAATTTCAAGTGGCTTTGAGATTTTCATTTCGTGTTCAATTTGCGAAACCCTCCTTCATGGTATAAAATTAAGAGATACACTTTGATAACTGAACATTTTTGTAAGTAGAGCTTTGCAAAAGGAGAAAATGTTTGTTGTTTACTGTTAGTATTGGCACATCCAGCTTCAGTAGTTTACTAGCTTGCTGGTAGAATTGACTGTGAACTAGAGCAAGGACGGTGACTGCATAAGGTTCTGCTCTTTTTCCGAGTGATTTTTGATAACTACAGCTGTTGGCATCTGCCAGAGCTGTATCAGCTCTTTGCAGGGCCTTAGCTGTGCCTCTGCAACTTCCTCAGCTGGAAGAAGCTAGAACACTCATGTCGAGTCACCTTCCATGTGATCAAAGTTGAAGCTGTGTCCTTGTTCGCCGTTGTTTTTTTTCCGACGTATCTTGTGGTCAGTCATAACACGCCGCCTAATCAGCTGCTTCTCTCCTTCCTTTTTGCAGTGTTATCAACACAATGCTGGTGACATGTGCTGTTTGCTGCTACCTGTTGTAAGTATAAATGATGTCTCGCCTCTTAAGAGTCTCTTCAAGGCATTGAGGAAGAAGCTTTTCAAATGTGCCACAGAGCTTTAGACACGCAGTATTCTACGAAAGCCCTTGGAATTCTTAGTTCTAGAGACCTTCAACCTGCTGAAGTGAACATTTCCCTGTTGGTGGATCCTGAATTAAAACAAACCTGAGTTGTTCTTGTTGACTTCTGACATCTAACTGTTAAATAGCGCTTTGCATTGATATTACCCATTTCCAACGCTCACAAGTATGATGGTATTTGTCAACTATAGATTTTTTTCTTCTGATTCACAGTAAAGCAGCTACTTTTTCCCTTTTCATTCTTTATATCCTTACGTTTATTTCTAAGGCGATGCTAATTTAATCCTCCTGGTGAGGTTTGCTTTACTTTGGTCGAATATATTCTCAAAATCTGGTAGAGCAGTGGGTGGAAAAACTTAGATGTGACTTTTTTGATACATGACTTTTTTTATTGGTGACAAACTAGTGATGCTTTGATATATCAAGACTATTTCTTTTTAAATGTATGATATACTTTGAGGCTGCCTTTTTCTGTAAGAGGAAAAGTAGAAATAACAAAATGACTTGAGGAACTCATCGTACCACATTTGGGGCTTTTTGGGTTTTGTCAAGAGGTCAGCAAGCTATAGCTAGAGTCTGCAAGGGGAAGTGTGGTTATTGCTTTCTCTATATTTTTAGAGTACTTTGGAAAGGTGCTTGGGATGAATTTGTTAGGGAGAGTAAATTGGTAAAACTCTGATTCGATCTTTACGGTGAACTTGTAGTAAAATCATTAATTCAGAGATCCACTTCAACCTGAGTAGCATTTGTACTTTCCTGGAGTATTTTGGCATTATTTATACTGCTCTAAGGAGCTTAACGTGAATATTTAGAGAAATGCATCTCTAATCTCAAGACTCATTCGTAAGAACTGGCAGCCAAAAGCCACGTTATCAGTGTCAGCACGTTCCAGGAGGAGGGGCCTGTTTGGTTCCATGCTGGGTTGGTCTGCAGCACAGGCTTGTGCAGGTTTGACCTAGTTTAATAATGTGATATTCAAGTTTTATGCAGGTGAGGCCTATATATACTTTTTAATTAAGAGTATTTGACACACGGAGCCTTAAGTCATTCTTCTGCAAACGTACAGCAAGCTTGGTTCTGTGCTTTGTATCTGTGACAGGGTTTTAAAATCAGAGTTTTGCTGAGCAGATGTAGAAACTTCAGAAGAGCTTTGTAATGCCAGCAACTTGAATTTGGGCTTGAAATTCGGGATATCAGTGCTATGAAGGGTTCCCCGCCTGCACGTAAAGTACGTAGCAGCCCATTCTCATGGCGGGTCCCAAATGCTTGGCTAAGAAAGGGCAACTGGATGCTCATTTTTCCTAGGCTACAGTAAAGATGGAGAGGGGGTTGTGACACTTGGGGGTTTATTGTGGTTTTGGTTTAAGTTTAAAATTCTCACTTAAGTTCTTCCTAACAGAAATCCTATTCTTCTAAGATCCTTGAAGCTTAGGGTTTGTTTTCTTTCTTTTTGGAAGGAGGACAGTTTCCTTTAAGTTGAGGCCACATGGCATCTGCAGAATCCTCTGGATTATGATGTAGAAGGCATTTGTTGTAACATTTCTTAACTT
>WEIS01041597.1:0-17616 GCA_013389965.1 Todus mexicanus
AAAGCTTATAGCCGATTTACAAGCATTTGCAGCAAACCCCATTTATATTAAATACACCCCAAAGCTTTTCCCTCACGTCCCCTCTCTATATCATACATATCTCCATTAATTCCACCAGGAGTTCCATCACCTTTTGGGCAATATCAGCCACTGAGGATTTATCCAGCAGAAGGACGTGGTCATTCAGCTCTCATGTCGGTCCCTGCAGAGCTGCTCCCACCCCTCGCTCCCTTCACACCAGGAAAACATCTTCCAGGGATTGAAACCTGCTGATTTTCAAGCCTGGTTTGACAAATTGCCAGGATTAATTCCAGTGCAAGGCTCTGAAAAGCAGAGGAGAGAGTTTGAGCCTCAGCTCTACATTCAATTGCTGCCTGATTAAGGGTAGTAGTAGCTCAATAATCAGCTACATAAAAAGGTTATGCTCCCGGAGAGCAACACACAGTATCGAGATATTCTGCATTCATCTCCTGAGGAGGAGCGTAACATTTAATCACTATTTTTGCCTATATATCACCTTTTCTTTCTAATTCCACAAATGACAACCTTCAAATACTCTCATTTTCATTCTATAAACCTGCCCTGTTAGAACAGTTTGATAATTGTTTCTCACCCTGAGAAATGGACACACTTTGGAACACTTTCTCCAGCCCAATGAACATTACACATTATTTCTGGTTCCTCGGGTGATAGAGAAAACAATATTCTTGTTCTGCTCCAAAGACTGGGAGTTATTTGACACAGAAACAAGGCTGAGGGAGCCAGCATCCAGACACGTCCTGCAATTAAGATCCTAAGCTATTGGCTTTAGATTGACATCAGGCAGTGTATTAAACGCCGCTGCGGGCAACATGTATTTGACATTGTACAGGTGCACAACGTGCCGGCAAAGCATCCAAAGCAATGACAAAACCCTTCCGAGCTGCAAAAACACCCTCCAGCTACAGGAATGGGACGAAGCCACGTCTTGATTAGTCAGCAAAGGCTGCCGGCGGCAGCGAGGGAGACTCGTCGCCAAGGAAAACTGCCGTTCAAAGGCAGCTGACATCTATTAAAAGGCGGCAAGTATCCACACAAATGCTCATGTGTTGGATTATATAGATACACGTATAGATATAGCTCAAAGGCAAAACAATCACAGGACAAAGGTCAAGGTGTATTTAATAAAGTCGGTTTAGCTGCTGAGCTTGGTAGAGACGTTCCTATTCGACAGGGACACCAAGATGTGTCCCTTCAGAATTTAGCCATCTGAACCTTCCCTTTTTATGCAGAGTTTTATTCCCTGGTTTCTTTAGGCATCAGGGTTAGTTTGGTTTTTCAGTGGAGTGTTTTCTTCTGCCTTTTACACAGATCAGCTCATCTAGGAAGCTTCCCCTGACCTTGGAGATGTTATGACTAGCTTAGCAATCATCTCGGGTTTTATTCCGGCTTTAAAAGCGAGCAGGAGTGTTTGCACAGACATCACTGGGATATAGAGCCAGCTTCTGAAATGTTTGTCCTATAAAGACTCTAATGACATTGTGCTGGTTTTACTACGATGCTAAAGCGCCTCACAACTGGCATCAGATTTTTCTGTCTGTAACAACCATCATCCATCAGTGCTACCCAACGCCTGAGCATCTTGGCCAATATTCATGTCCCAGCAATTAGAAAAAGCAATATTAAAATTCCTCCCTAGGCGTTTGCTTCCCCAAGACAATCATTTGAAGCTTCAAAAGAGTCGGTAGCTTTGAAAAGAACAGAAATTGGGAAAAAAATTCCCACCCTAAAATGCAAAAGGGAATAGAAGAAACCCCAGCTAGACGAAGAATGGAACCATTTCAGGCGCTGCACTGTTTGCTTCTTCTCTGGCTACCGTGCATCTAAGACTTTTTTTTAAATACCTTTTAGAAGAGGCAGCACTTAAAAACCAGCTCCACTGGATTAAATGATCTGGAATAAAGCCATAAACAACTCTCTCTACACAAACCTTGTGCCACAGGATCTTTCTGCTCGACTCAGGGCACATCTGAGTTTCATGACCAGGGATGTAAGAAGTTTACCTTCTGGAGGATGGGAAAAAAAAACAACCAGATAGAGATCCAAAATCGTTCTGATGCATGGCAAATATCATCAGCCTAAGTGGAAAAGGAGTTTTCTGTGGATCCTGTCTGTAAGACAAGCAAATTCCCTGCAGCTCACGGGAGAAATGTGCAATGGGAAAGGATTGCATTCTCCATCCAGGGCTTACTTCTCCAAGAGTAGAAAAGAAACGCTTAATAGCTCCTGAGGTCCTCCACCATTTTCAAGTCTCACATTTACAGCTCTTACCTGAATGACCGCTGACAACTGGAATGAAGCTCAGGATCATTTCAGCCCCATACCAGTCTGTGGGAGCTCTCTGCCTCTTCAGGAAGCCTCTTGCTAGGCAGCAGATGCTGCTGGACCCAAACCTCATCGCCAAGTTGCTGCAGAAATCACACTTGTGTTATGCTCTGGTTGTGGTTTTAAAAATCCTGCTCACAAAGAGAAATTTTAAGAATAGGGTAACATATCTAAGTGGCTTTAGGAAATCCAGTTCCCACCTTCAGACGTCGCTTAGTCTTTCAGAGCACAGGTGCTGCCGTGCCTTAGGATGCAGAGAAGCAATAACAGGGATGCAGAAACCACTGTCTGCCCACCAAAATCTAACAAAAATTGGCAATTGGTTCCAGCTCATGTGCCCATTCCCCAGCGGTTGGCGAGTCCAAAGCGTTGGGCGATTCACAGAATCACAGATTCCTCTTTGCTTGCCAAAGAGGCCACATACACGTACGGCCTCGTTCTCCCACAGCACTTGATATTCATGCTTCCAGTACTGACACGGTGATGGAGCTCAGCAATTCCAGCTCCGGTGTTTCTTCGATCCTTTACAATAAGCAGAACAACTATGTTGGGCTTAATGCTATTTCCAAGCGCTCCAGCCGCCTGTCACTGAGTTATTGATCTAAAGAACTCAAGCTGGCCACACATCATTTGCCCATTGAATAAAATCTGGCACGCTATCGATAGTCGCCACGTGCCATCCTGGCTGCCAGAGGCATCGGCGGTGATGGGGTGGACAATCCAACCTGGTACCTGGGCGCTGTAAAAACTGGAGTCAACCTGAAACTAAAATCAGCGACGGTACCTTGAGTGCACCTGGGTTAACACACACCGTGGGTATTCCTCCCACATTCACTTTTCTGGCTGAGCAGGACTAGGTGACACATTTAACGATGCCCAAGATTCATTCACTTCTGCATTACCTGCCCACACCCCCACGCAAATACCTGGGATCAAAACCCAGCACACAGAGCACAGCGCTGAAACTCTTGGGGTTTGCCACATATCCCCATCCTGTTGACCAGCAATGAGGACTTGTGCTGCTCCAAACACACTCACCAGCCCCACAACTGTTATGCTGTGGTGTTGTTCAACCCAGATCGCGTTGACTAATAACTGAGTTCGAATTTATCATAAGCTTGGTGGTGCCTAACTGCTAGGTCTGGGGGGAAAAAAAAATGAAAGCCAATTATCTGACACTGTCGGCTGTGATCTTAAAACAGATGTTTGAGTATAGAAAATGATGTTGTGAAGTTTGAAATCGCAGCTCCAATTACAACCTTCGTCTTTATGGCTGCTCGGAAGTGTTAAATGCAACTACATCTCCATGAGGAATTCGGTTATTGCCGGTTTTCGTCATCTCTCCCCAGCTCGCGGCATTGTCACACTGGTATTTACTCTGCTCCTCTGACGAATGCGGGGGGACGAACGGGAGTGTTTGTGGAGCCCATTTAACATTCATCTTGTACAAATAACTTGTTTCTTCCAGGAGCCTTGGCTCACCCAGAAAAATGAAAGTCTTAGGGGCAATACCGCAGGGAAAGGCGATTATGTTTTCGGCTGCCAGGGACGTAGGAAGCCGGAGCCTCCAGCCAGCAGTGACGAGAATCAGGAGCAGAGGAGTTGAATAAATATGGGTCTTCATTTCCTACACCTTTTTTTTTTTTTTAAGAGTACTTTTTATAGTTTGCATTATCAAGGTTTTCTTCATAGCAACAAGCGCTGCTTCACGTACCCCCCCAAAATGTCATCGGTTCATGTCATCACACACCTCCAAGATTTCCGGGAAAGCTAAAAATACTGCAAATTCTGGGACAAACCCGAGAGCTGGTGGTGCAGGTCTTAAAGCACACGGTGAAAATATCACGGGCTTCAAGTGATCCGCCTGTCCTATCATTGGTGCCATCGAGAAGAGCCTGGCTCCATCCTCCCGACACTCGCCCTTTCCATATTTAGAACCATGAATGAGGTCCCCCCTCAGTCTCGTTTTCTCCAAGCTCCAGAGCCCCGGCTCCCTCAGCCTTTCCCCCCTTTCCCCAGCAGGGAGATGTTCCCCTCCCATTCGGTTCAGGCTTCCCTCATGCTGAGCCCAGGACCAACAACGTGATTTCTGGATTGAAACCTGTTGCAAAAAGGAGTTTGTCGCACTCTGCCCACAGCCCGAGGTTTGTAAATCCCCACTCCAGTGACAGACCGAGGCGAGGCTGAAACCGCTTCCCCTGCTCTCACCTGGTAAAAGCAATTCTAGATAAACAGCAACAAATTGGGCTGTGCTAAACAGCTTCTAAAGCCGCTGAGAGGAGAGGGGGGGAAAAAAAGGTAGAAGAAAAGCCTGAAATCAAAATAAGTCATTAAGCAGGAACACTCGCTAATGAAATTGCTGCTCCTTAATTTGATTTTGCACAACAAATCGCTCACTGCAGTGTGGCCGTAACAGCACCACGCGTCCTAATAAAACCTGAGTGCTACCTGCTGCCTTCACAGATTGTCCCATCAGCGTGGTGATGCTTCTACCAGGCAGACCTGCAGGAAGAGGAGCTTTACAACCTCCTGCCCTGCACGGTGCGCTCTGAATCCAGAGACAGATGGAGACGAGTGGAGAAAAGGGCACAGGATAAATCATAGAATCATGGAATCTTTGAGGTTGGAAAAGACCCTTGGGATCATCGAGCCCAACCCTNACGAAGCCACATCACCCAGAGAAAATCTGCAACACGGACCAGCCAGCCTTGAAAAGTCCTGAAGTGACCCTGCTGGGAGTCGTCCCGCACCTCACGGCCTGGGGAGCCGCGTCGTCCCCGCAGCCACCGCCGAGGGTCCCACGGCCAGAGAGCGACGGGCAAAGCCGCCATGTCCTGGGGGTCACCCCTGTGGGTGCTGGGTGCTGGCCGAGCACCGCAGGGCCCAACCTGCGCCGGGGATTTGGCCAAGGCGCTGCTGAAAGCGCAGGCAATGCTGGCCTCTTGTGGCAGCTGCTTTTTCTTCTCCTTGCTTCGAAGAAGGGACGGCATTTTTCACAAGTTTCAAACCCGTTTCAAGCCCCTCCCCAACAGCCCCGCAGAAAGCAGACAGCCCTGACAACAAAGCTAAGACCCACTGCGGGGAAATAAGGCGGTAAACGAGACGAAGCTCAACCCTCACCTGCTCCGGCAGCGCGTTTGCAGCCGCACCCCAGCGGACAAGGCCGGGAAAAGGGTTGCAAAGGGAGAAGAAAATGCCATTTGCGTTGGGGAAGCAAAGAAGAAGCTGCAGGCTTTGCCTGCCAGCAAGTACCCGGCACAGGGGGGCTCTCTGCTCCCCTAGAAAAAACCCATAAGCCCCCTCCCCCTCCCCGCAGCTTACCTTTTGGAGGATCAGCAAATAAGTAGAGGGAAAATGGAATTAAAAGGCCGGGCAAGGTGGTCACGGAGCAGCTCCTGCCAGGGTGTACAGGCCGGTCTGCAAAAATGAGGAGAAAAACACCCAAACAAGTATTTTGAGCTCTGTGGATCCACTCTCACTCCCTGCACGTCTTGATTTGCATTTCACAGGTGTGACGGCACCCAAAGTGCACCAGGAGCCCGGCAGTGTTTTCGCATCAGGCTTCTCGTTCTGGTTTTTCTGGGTTTGGTGGAAGAAAGGCCCCAGGAATGGGGCAGATGCACGGCCTGGTCAGCAGAGCCTCCCTGCAGGGCCCCACGGCCTGTGGGTCACATCCCAGCACCGTGCTGGGGACGACGGAGCTGGACAGGAGGGAAGGGACATGGCAGCAGGAACAGGGAGGGAAGGAAGGGAAGGGGCTGCCTGCAGAGCACCCAGCAAGGCAGGAAACTGTGGGAGAAGATGGGACAAGCTGCTCCAGGGGTGCGGGACAGGCAGGGAGGATGGTGATGGAGCAGAGGACACACCAAGCCAGCTCTGCCCAGGCTCCAAAGGCTGCAGCTGTGGCTCCTTCCCTGCTCCCTTTCTGGTGCCCAGAGGCTATCTCCTTGACCTAGGGAGGTGTCTCCAGCATCCCAGTCGCTGCCCAGCGAAGGGGACAAACACCAAACTCACCTGGATCTGGGCAGCACCTTCTCCATCTCCAACGCTGGTTTTGGCCAAGGACCAGAGCCACGTTGCAGCCACGGCTCACGCCGTGCCCAAAACCACCTCCCTGCACAGCCAGGGCTCTGACACCCGTGTGGGTGCAGAAGATGCTCTTCCAGCTGCTCCCACCATGGCCTGAGCTGAGCTGGGGGCAGACAAAGCCAAAACCTGAGGGGTCGTTGCTCACCGTGAGGACAAGGGTCACCTGGTGGCTGCTTCTCGACGAGCTCAGGGCCAGCATCGCTCCCACCCAACTCCACACCAATTGGGCTCCCATACTCTGCCGGCGGCCCCGCAAAAGATCTGCCTCGAACGCCGACTATATGTCGATTGTTTATTGATTCCAACATATTAATAGATTGGATAATAAACAGTACTTTTAAACATTCTCTTAACCAAAAATATAACAAATATTTACAATCACTCGGTAAAAATACAAAAAGCATACAGAGGCACTGTCTTTCTAAAAGACATAAGTGTAAGAGGTATCAAAAAATAGGAGACAAACATTGCTTGTTACAGAATACTTTACAATCACTGACTTGTGCAGTACAATTGCTATCGGAATATCATTACATCTGTGCAGTTTTGCCAATATGCTCACATATTTAGAAGTTCATTAATACCAAGCTAAACTGCATTCCAGGTATATCAAAAATAAAAGATGGAACAAAAAAAAAATAAAAAGTAAAAAAGCACACCAGAAGCAGAAGCTGGGTTGGGAATTCAAGGCAGATTACCCCCTGTACAAGCGCTCTGGAATATAATGTGTAAAGCTTTTCTAAAGAGAGAGTATCCCTTTTTTCTGCCTTTTTTTTTTTCCTGTGAAGGCAGCGGCGAGTTTATCCTATTTAAAAAAAAAATCCTAATTCTCACGTTTTATAAAAATTTAAAATGGCAGGTTCATATTTCCACTCTTGCCTGCGATGAAATGACTCGGGAGGTGGTGGAGGAGGTTTTGCGACACCACCGATGTCACGCGAGGGGCATCGCTGCCAGGTTCAGCCCTTGGGGACCGGGGACCCCTCAGCCTCCGGTGGGTGCAGGCAGCCCTGGGTGCCCTGCGCACCACACCCCGAGCAACGGGCTCTACCCATCTCCCCGTGAAGCATCATCACTCACCTCCGTGCAACTCCCGAGGGGAGCAAGGGCAAAACAAAGGATTTCTCCCTATTTCATCTATTTGGGACACGAATCCAGTACTCAGAGGCTCAGCGATGTCATTTGCCCCTTTCTGCGACTGGAGGGACCAGTTAAAGTTCACCGAACCACGCACGGCTTTGTCGGGAATTGCCTGGAAGGTTTATAAAGCACAATGAAACACTGCGAGGTTCACTCCCAAATGGCTTGAACGCGTCTTTCACCCGCAAGTCAAGAGCAAACGAAGAGCAGAACGTGAGCAAACCGAGGCGTGGCAGTGGAAGAACGTGACATGAGGCATTTGAACTGTTCATCGAAACCAAAGCCCGAGTGGGAGGAAGCCCGTGGGGGTCCCAAAGTCAGGGCTCTGTGATCCAGAAGGCATCGCTTCGACAGGTACTAACCACCCTCCTGCTGCCACCTGCACTACTGAAAAAAGGGATAATGTCTCTTTAAATCCACAGCAGACACACTACATTTGGCGATCAGCCCCGATCAATGTGATCGGTTGATTTAAAAATGAACAAAGGAACAAAACCCCGGCGAGGACGGCAGAGGCAAACATGCTGTGCGAGGCAGGAGAAGCAGGAGCAGGAGCTCCTGTGTCCATAGTTTAGCCATGATTTATTTACACCGGCTGGATTGGCTATCAGGAAAATACCATCAGCAAGACTTTCTCCCTCACTTGACAAACTTCTCGGTGTCCGGAAAGCCCTGCGGGACAGACGGACGCTGTTGAAGTGTAAATGCCAATGCTTCGAGGGGCGCCTGAGTCGCTGCTCTTACGGCTGCCAGAGGAGATACCAAGCCCGCTCCCCGCAGGAGCTCCACCAACCCCTCCCAGACAGCTCCATTAGAGTCTGGGGGGAAGGAAAGCACCTCAGTGACCACCCCTCAACCCCAGGACTTTTGTTCAACAGGCTGAGAGAAGCTACAGCTCAACACCCGAGGTCGCAGGAACCGTATGATTGGATTTACCTGGCACAACACGGAGGATTTAGTGCCGGAACACGAAGCCCATTGAGCACTCCACGGAGAAGCTGACAAGAAACTACAGATGACGGTGGGACTGCGAGGACCTGGATTTACATCCCACAAAAATATCAATTGAACAGTTATGTTATCAACACTGCTGAAAATAATCGCTCTGCCCTGCATTGCTTTGACATCTACATTTATCTTTACTCATTAAGGCCTGTGCAGGTTCATTATATTCATTAAGGCCTCGAAAAAGCAAAATGCGTTTATTCGGATATACCTCAACTGATTTATTTTTTTTTTTAAGGTATTTTAGGTATTTTCTCCTCGGATCCTTGGGCCAGACATCGAGGCGACCACCCAATTAGTTCTGGATTAGATGCTGAGATTCCTCAGCATCGCCGCTCAATTTCTGCCTTCCCAATTCCAATCGACACGGGGCAAGTTCCAGCCACGCGGGAATACCGAACCCGGCACCGCTACGAACGCCGGCATGGACTGGGTCGTACCCACCAGTCTCAAGTAGCTGTGGGGAAAGCACATCAAAGGCTTTGGGTTGGTTTTTTTGGTACTTGTGTCATTTTCAGAGAACGTCGCATTCGCCTTGCACCCCCTGCACGCAAACAGGAAAAAAAAACCAACAACCCACGAACAAAACCAAACCCCTTAAAGCTCTTTCACGACGATGGATCTAGAAATCATTTCTGAGGCACTGTAAAAATGACAGAACATCTTCTTTCTAGCTTAGGCTTGTAAACGTCACAACGAAGATTTACAATTAAAGGTTTAAATACATATTCACACATTCGCGTCCGATTTTAACACTCCAATGGGGCATCGTGTGCTAGAAGAAAGAAAGAAGGAGAGAGAAAGAAACCGCAGGTATTTCCAGTTCTACCCCTCCGCGCTCTGGCTGGCTAAGCAAAATCAAACGAGCAATTTATTTGCCCCCAGTGAAACGAGAGGATCCCGAGTTAATACTGGCTGGCTCGAAGGCAAAACTGTCACCGACATCGATAACCACTGGGATTTTTAAAACAAAACAGTTGGAGATCATCATGTCTCTCCCAGGTGAACCCAACAGGGTTAAGGTTTAACCCCTCATTAAACGCACTCTACTCTTAGCTAAGTACGATCTCATTTAATATTCAATTCCACAAATTTTACTGTGAATTGAAGGTGGTTTATCATTATTATTTTCTTTAAAGCTAACCTTTGTGCCTAACTCCTGCGCAGCTCTGGCAAGAGGCTGGCACGCGTGGGCTGATCTTAGAGCCCACAACAGAGGGTTGAGTTTTGGTTTCCAGCAGCACGCTTTGCGTGCTGAGCTCTGCGGGGCAAATCCTGGCCACAGCTGGCTTAGGAAAGCTTCAAACTGGCTCCCACAAGCCACGGCTTCCACATTTCAAACCATTATTGAAGAGGGGAGCAGAGCACCGACTATTGGCTTAGTTGCCTGGCAGCTCAAAACTTGCCCCAAATATCTGACGGGCTGGGGGGGGTTTTGCTGTGTCGGTGCAGGAGGGGAGCGGTAGAGGCAGGGCTGCCCGCCCAACACACGCCGCCCCGCGGGGCTCTGTGCTCTAATTTAGATTTATACTAAAACCGCTCTAAAAATCCACAGATTTCTGCACCTGGTAACATCCCGTTGAGCTTTCCGTGTTCAATTTGAGCACGACACTTTGTGCGTAGCTGATTTACCATCGCGCCGATTAAACATTTCTATTAGCCAACCAGAGCGCTGCCAACACATATAAAGGAAATTCCCATGAAGGAAAAAAAAAGAAACAATTAAATTAATAAATTATTTTCAGATACTTCAGCAAGGTCCTTTGCTTCTGCTGACTTCGATATACATTTTGTTGTTGTTGTTGTTGTTGAAGTTCATAAAATAACACTCTTAGACTTAGAATGGTCGTGTAGAAAATAACGACGATGGAAAAACTACCCGAGGGTTCTATGGTATGATACAGAAGAATGGTTCCGAGTTTCAAGTGGTGGTGACAACTGGTCCTCCCAAATGGGTGATGTCTGGTCCATCTCCGGGTACCAGGGTCGGTATCCAGGGATGCTCCTTGAAAAGGGTTTTCTAGTTCGCAGGCAGAAGTCGCTTTACGGTGGCGGTGGCAGCCCGCAGGAGGGCAGAGCTGTGCTCCAACCCGCAGGAAGGCAGAGCCGTGCTCCAACCCGCAGGAAGGCAGAGCCGTGCTCCAACCCGCAGGAGGGCAGAGCCGTGCTCCAACCCGCAGGAGGGCAGAGCCGTGCTCCAACCCGCTCCACCCCGGCCGCGGCCGAGGCAAAGGCAGCGTCGGAGGTCGGTAGCAGCAAGTGGTTAGCGTTCGCTAACAGAACCGTGCGGTCCTTCTCCCCACATCCCTTGTGCTGGGGTTTACACCAACAGCCCCGTGCTTAGACTGCTGATACTTGTTCATCTTCTGCAAAAGAAGAAAAGAAAACAGGGAATTATTCCACCGGTTCCCTGCCTCGGGCAGCGAGGGTACAGAACAGCACCCACGTGTCTGATCACAGAATTTCTGTGAAGACTTCGCTACTTCATCGGGATGTTTTCACTCTCAATCATTGACCACACCATAATCAGAATCACCATTTACCCCGGCCTCAAGTAGGCTGAGGCATCAGTCAGGCAATAAAGCTGTATCGCAAACCAGACAACCCCAGAGCCTCCACAAATTATTCGCATGCAGCTCCCAAAATGGCCAAAGCTCCTGGATTTGGGAGAAAAGCCAGGAACTGGCTTTCCAACATGCAGCGAGCCTTGTATCCTAAATAAAATTAACCAAGCACTTTAAAACCAGCCAGATAGGTCTATGTGAAAGTGGATGGTTAAATTTAGTTTAGAAATAAAATCGGATTAAAATGTTTGAAGCAATTACTTCCTGATTTTTACGTCGAAAACGTTTAATATCACAATGAATCGTTGCTGGGCAACTTCTCGTTTCGCTGTAAGTTTGAACTGCAGCATTAATATATATGTTAAATATTGTTTACGTATTTTCAAGGGCGCAGGTAGGATTGTTTTGTAGCAGGAATTGTTTTAATCTAAATCCATGCTCATTTTAAGCCCGAAATTGAAGGAAGCGACTACAACCTTCTAACAAAACAAAAGTTTTCTAGCAAAGGGCACAGAGGGATCACACCAGCGCATAGGGACTGGGAGCAAATCAGCAGGTGGGGAGGAATTCCCTCAACTTGAAGAGAGTTTTGACACAGTAAGAGCAGGTTTTTTCCCCTCAGATAAATCTCTTGCCTTTCGGTCACTTGCTACACGCCGGGCTCGGCAGCGTTGGCTGTTGCTTCAAACAAGATCAGGACAAACTGAAGTGGAAGAGACACTGTCAGGCCAGGCTGGGCTGAGAAGTCAGGTTTTAACAAACGCACTTGGCAGAAATCCGTTCAACATTTTGTTGGTATTTCGTTCAACATTTCTCCACTCGATCTCCAGAAACCTCTCTTGAGGAATCAGGCAGCTTAACGCTGGGCACGTGAGAAGACAAACGTGGAACGAGTGAGGGGTCGTACAACGCCCCGCCAAATCCAGATTCAAAATAACTCAGCGTAGGTCAACATCCTGACGCAATCCAAACCCAGTGGGACACCAGCTCATCAGCCCAGAGAAGCTGGAGTTTTTCCTTCTGTAATCCATAGCCTGGCAGTGTCCCCTGAAGCCCCCGTCACCGCTGAGAGGGGACAGATTTGAAAGAAAAACAAAATAAACAGTATCTACATGCTCTTAAGTGTCTCAGTTGTGCTTTGCGAGATCTCAGATGTCTATTTTTTCATATATATATATTTATTTATATATAATTCGGCATCTGTTTGACGTCAGCATGCTTTTTCTAAAGGGAAGGCATTCTTCTTCGTTTGTTTTAACCGTGTATACACATGCACGGACGTATGCGTGTGCATACAGCCGGACGAACAGAGATTAAGCGAGATTTAATCTCCGAGAACGCCCGAGAGGAAAGCCCAAGAACATCGTCGTGAAGGAAACCCTGCACAGCCCAGATTCCCACCGCAGTTCACTTAACGTCCCCCGAGTCAGGTGTTGCACCTACCATCCTCTTCACTATCTGCGTCAGTCATATCTGCTAGTTTGGGGTTGGACGGCTGCCGACTATGCCACTGAGGCATCTTCGATGAAATACAGGCCACCGGTTCACTACCGAGAGAAGCTGATGAAAGTCTAGAGAGGTCACTGTGCAGCATCTTTGACCTCTGCACTGCCACACTATAGTCTGGAGGTTTTAGGTGTGGGTGGTGGGGCGATCCTTCCTTTATGTCCGCTAAAGAAATCCCCATATATCCCGGAGGGGTGGGCGGTGGCTCCCTATACCTATCGTCCTTCTTAGGTGAGGTGACACAGTACACTGGCACGAGAAATAAGCAATGGAAAAATGTTAAAAGAAGAAAAACAAAAAAAAAAAGGAAACAAAACGTTAAAAAATCATGAAATGTCACAATGGCAAAACAGAAACTGATAACAAAACGCAAACGCAGAAACACCGGTTATAACGTCAGCGGCAGGTATTTAGGCTTTTTTTAGGGTTTCGACTTATTTTAAGGAGTCAGAGCAGCAACAAGAACCCGTGAGCTCATTAGGCAAGATGCCAATGGAGTGGAATCGGGACTATAACCATCTCTACGTTCAGCTCGCAATTAACGTGCTCGTTTTCCCCGCTGCTCCCGTGGCCCCGCTCCATGGCAGATGCTCCACGGCACGGAGCGGGAGCCAGCGCGGCGACGCCGCCGGTCGAGCTCGCTCCCGCTCTCTGCTACAGGTCGGGCAACTCAAAAGGAATTTAAGGGAAGCAGCCCCAGGTTGCTCTGTGCAGTGTGCCACAGACTGACAGTGAGAGCTGTTGGTTGACTTCAGCAACACCCGCTCCATCACCTGTCGGTGGCTTAAGAGGAATTCAGTGTAACACATCATCACTGTACCAATTCATGTGTAATTGGACATTAAACCATCCCATCAGCCATGTTATAGGAAGAAAAAAAACCCCTAGGATCCTATGAAACTGCTCCTAGGAGCATTTACAGAGCCTGCCTTCATTATTTTGCATTTTCTTATGCTTTATCATGTCCATAGTTTCCTCCCCATTCATCAGCAGTTCAGGTCATGCAGGTTCTCAAACCAAAGCTTAATTTTCTGAAGTTCCCTCCCCTCCCACCCTCCCCCAGGTCCGGGGCTCACGTGCATGTTAAATTGGGCTTTTTCCACGTACACGTTGCAACAAGAGGGTTTCAAAGCAAGGGTAATTTTTTAAATCTATCAGTGGAGCGGAATTTGCATTCTTCTTGCGGGTATATTTTAAACAGTGAGCGTTCACTGCAACAACCAGAATATTCTCTAATCTTACGAGAATGTGAAAGGGTGAAAATAAAGGAGGGTTCCTTGTTGTGCTGTGGACTTGGGAGATTGTGGGTGTTGGTATCAGGAACTGGTTCATACCTGATGGCCTCGGTTCATGGTTGGGCTTACAGGAAAATAAAGAAAACTGAACTCACACGGTCTGGGTTTAGCAGATACACGTGGGCGCAGGCAGAGAGTTATGCCGCAAATTTCTGGGGTTTACTTTCATTAACTGGGCCTCCAGGAGAATCCAGGGGAGGCAGAGGGGGCTTTGGAAAGGACCTTGGAAGAGATGGGCAAGGGCTGGGTCCTCCAAGCAGCAGCAAAACCCACACAGACCGACAGTGGAGGCTTTGCTCGGAGGACTGACGAGGGTGGGAATATTCTCCTTTAAAGCTACACACTTCCTAGAGCTAACATCTAGCCTAGTGTAATACTGAAAGTAGGAATAACGGGCCCTTTTGGAAAGTTCCAACCCACAATTTACAAATTTTATCCAAATAAAACATTCTAAGAGCATTTAATCTCCTCAGCATCGAGTGGCCATAATTTCTGTCAGCCACCCACAATCTCAGGAGGCTGCAAGACCCTTTGAGAAGGAACAGCCCTTCCCGGGCAGCCGATTACTCAAACACCTCCTAAAGAAAATAGGGTGAAATTCCCCACAGTGGTTAAGGGAAAGGTAACCAAAAAGCAGCAGGACAAATGTTGATGTCTACTCCGGGTTAGTGGTAAACCTCTTCCCTCTGGAGGAGCAGCAGCAACGCCCAGCACCATCCACACCCTCTCTGCTGGGAAAACAAGGGCTGCAGTGGGAAACATTGGACGCTGCAGAAGTAGAGATCACAGAATGTCAGGGGTTGGAAAGGACCTTGGAAGATCATCTAATCCGATCCCCCCACTGGAGCAGGATCGCCTAGATCAAGATGCGTGCGAAGTTATGAAGTCAGCACCTTTAGGGATTCTGCCAAGACCACATTCCACCATCAGAACATGGGCAGTGCCTTTCCAGCTCTGGTTTCAAGGTTTCAGGCAAGAAAGCATGTGCTGGGTTTTTTTTGGGGGGGGCTTATTCAGCACCAGCACTCGTGAAGCAAACAAACTGAAGACTCTTGTTTTGGTTACGATATTCTGACCTCCTGCAGTCGTTACAGACTCTGGCAAGAAGCTGTTCGTGGAGAAGCAGCAAATGGTGTAATAAAGTGACAATGTCCTTGCCATATTGTGATGGTGAATAGCTAAACACATTTGCAACCCAGAAATTATCTCCACCTCTATCGGATCTTNTCATGGAAAGTGTGTGTTATAGGGGCTGCAAGAAGCCTTGCTCATTGCTCCTTGCCAGAGGGACGTCTACAGTGACGAGCGTTCCCAAAATCATCCAAAAAAATAAAAGTTCCTACTACAGAGAGGAACTGCCTGACAGACAGCTCTCCTGCAGACCCACTGAGTGACTGGGAAGTGGGCTGGTTTATTATTTCAATTTGCCTAATGCAAAAGGTGGTGGCTTGAAAACACACCGTCTGCACAGAGTTCTGATGGAAACCACACGGAAAGCCGAGTTTAACATGCCAGCCAGCCCCCAGACCTGCCGACGTCATTGCTTAGCGACTCAACAGCAAAATGAAAAACAGATGGAGAAGCTTCCACGAGCTGTTGGCTTGGCTTACCTATGAGGCCTTTTTCTGTACTCGAAGTAACGGTTTTGTAAGTTGTATCGGCTCCTGGTTTAGAGTCCAAAACCTCCGGCTGCTCTGCTGTAGAGTTCTCCAGCCCCCTCCGCTTAATTGTCCCATAGTTTGTTTCGTAGGTGTCCGACAGCGAGCTGGAGGAGGCCCAGCTCTGCCGAGACTGATCGAGCTCCACGCTGGCTTTCGACTGCCTGTTGGGTTTGGAAAAGGCTTCAGAATACAAATAAGCCTCCTCAGAGTAACAGTTTGTGGGATCGACTTCAGCTATAGGTCCATCCAGCTGGGTGTGACGGTAAGAATTGAGGAGATCCCAGCTCTTCTGGTTCGGGATATTCTGGAAGTTGTCATGAGAGCTACTCGAGCATGAAGTCCAGCTTCCCCGGCCGCTATCTGCTGCCTCTACCGTGATATGTTCGTGGGAGATCTCCTCGCTGCTCATGGAGGATGTGAAAGCCAACCCTCTGATGAGAGCCGGCCTACTGATTGACCAGCTACATTGGAAAACAACAGAAATCGGGGGGAAAAAAAACACCTCGTAAGCTTTAAAAATACGAGTGATGTACTCAAGAGACAATCATCTGGCTTTGAGGATAACTCAACTCTGGTTTTAAAACAAGGAGGCAGCCAGGTCAAGGCACATGTAGCTCTGACAAGAGACACCGTTATTCCTGACTCACCACTGCGCATGGCAGCAGGGAAACTATTCCCAAGGGAATAACAAGCCCTCGACAGGTATTTCCAGGCTTGACCCCAGATCCATAAAAATCTGGTCCACAGAAGCTTTTCTCTATCACCTACAGCAAGACAGTGCCTGATAGAAAGCAGAGGAGTAATTACCTTCTCATTCCAGGCTACTATCACTTTTTTCTTCATATTTATAAACTAAAACCAAAATAAATATTTCGAGGAAAAACCAACCCCTTCCCCGGCAGCAACATAAAGTCGTTTAGACAGAGTGGAGGTAGTCGAACATTTGGAAATACTGGGCATAAATAACATTCGTGGAAACGATCTGGAGTGACAGATACTGGAAACCCAAGTACAAAATTTCTTGTTGAAAGACACGGCTGCTAAAAGCTCTAATTGCTGGCAGCGCATAATGAAGGGGGGGAAAATAAAGCCAGGTTTGCCTGAATTTAGAACACATTGTTATGATTGCTAGACTTAATTCAAGTCTCTGAAGTATTTCTGTTTAACAAACACATGGGCAGCGTAACTTCAAAATTCAACACTATCCCTCAGCAGTTTCACTGGTACGTTGTGAAATCGAAAAACATTTCTTAGATATGTGCAAACAACTTCTTTTCCCCCCCCCTCACTTTTCTATTTTCAAAGTTCTAGCATAAAAACTGCTGGTTTCCCTCCAAACCCCATTGAAACGGAGGCAGAAAGGGACAACCACATAACACGAACGAGCTGCTTTTGATTTGTGAAGCAAAGAGCGGGTTTAAAGGGCGGCGGTGGCCTCGGTGCAACTCGCTGCACTTCAGCTGTTAACACATTTGTAGTCTCCAGCAAGAGATGTCCATCTGAAGCCCACCGATGGGAACGAGCTGTATGTTTCTCGGGAACACAAGCTCTTTCCACACAGAGCAGCCAGTTCCAGCTTCTAGCGAGAGCTTCAAGATCACAGCAGAGTCCATAACAGTGTCCTGACCTAAGCTTCGCTACCCTTCCTAACACCAAGCCCACCCCAAACCAGTTGCGCCTTACCCTGGGCACGGCTGGCCGTAATCAGCCAGCGGCTGAGGATGCTCTTTTCTCTCTGTCCCTCCTGAATCCACCACGATCAGAGACTGGGACAAACTCCTCTCGTCCTGCAGGGCTGCCGACATCGAGTCCACCGAGCAGTTGCTCACGATGCTGGACCGGGATGAAATCTCACTGTGACTGGAGTCTGAGAAGTTATCAGATTTAGTGGAGGGGATGAGGGCGTAGCCTAAAGGAGAGGAGAAGAGAATATCTTGGTCAAAGAGCGATTCGATTTTACCAGGTATGACAATGAAGCACTGACACACACTT
>WEIS01041597.1:17910-33019 GCA_013389965.1 Todus mexicanus
GACCCTTCAAGCCAATTGCTCACCTGTAGTATTGTGGACAGGCTGCACATTCTGTCCAGAACGATATCATCAGAGATAGCATCAAAAGCTTTGAGAAAATCCCAAATGCTCACATCTGCTGCCTTCCCTTTGCCTTTGAGGTAGGTAATCTCGTCTTGAAAGGATGTCACATTAGTAAGGCAAGACCTTTCCTTCCTGAACCCATGTTGGCTTTGACTCATGACTGCCATGTCTTCCACATGTTTTTTAGTAACCTCAGAATAATCTTCTCCATCATTTTACCTGGCACTGAAATGGGACTGAAGGGCTTCTAATTACCAGGGTCGTCTTTCTTGCCTTCCCTGAAAACTGAAGTAACACTTGCTAGCTTCCAATTGACTGGGACCTCCTCCAGAGTTCCGAGATCATCGATAAATATCTGAGAGAGGTCCAGCAGTAACACTGTCTGACTCTTCCAGTCCCCTGGGATGAATCCCATCAGGCCCCACAGACTTATGTGCCTTCATCTGCAGCAGCAGATTTCAGCTGTTCAGATTTTGAGGCCTCTGGAGGATTATTCTTCTCTTTAGCTAAATCCATGCATCACCTCCTGGGTGGACCAAAGTTCATTCTCTCGTGCTGTCAAGCAGCAAAATCAGGAGGTGTCTGCTAACTGGTTTGCATTTTTAAATTTTAAAAAACGCAAACCATTTTGCCTCCAATCACTTTCTGGCCCATGGTTCTGGTCTGTTCACCTTTATCTGAGGGCAAAAGGTCTTGGATTAATGACTGTGGCGGTGGCTGGAATTTTTCAATTTCAAATTTAATGTTTTTCTTTAAGTTCCCGGTGGGTTTCTCTCTAGCAAATCCATTGCACATCCCTGCCTTCCCTAGGAGAGAACAGTCTATGATATGCCTTACACTATGTGCATAAAATTACAAAATTAGAACCTTTATTTGAAAATACTGGATCATCAACCGCTTCACGTCTAGGTAAACAAACACCTGTGAATTAATCCAAACATGGTCTTTCTTTACAGGAGGCCATACCAATACACTGGTGTTGACAGAGTCCTCAGATACGCATTGCTTCCCACGTTCCTGATTTCTCATTTCATCTCTACCTACACGTGCCTTTGATTTGTTCAGATTGAACAGATTGAGCTGGACAGTCACCTATTATTTCACATCAATTAGTGAAATGGCGAAACGAGCAGGCAGTGGAAAAGCCACGCCAGAGATAACATCATTCTGTGTTACGTTGTGTGTAAGTCCATCAAAAATACAGAGATCAAACAAAATGGCATCTGGAGCCACCGGTACATGCGCCCCTGAGCACGCAGCTCATAATTTGAGAGATTTCACAGCCTAAACTTGATTAATGCCGGAAGATTTTGGAGCAAATATGAGCATTAAATACCAATATTATCAAATTGAAAAACTGAACCTTATGAATGAGAAAGACGTATTAAATACCAGCATTTCTAAGACTAAATTTCCATTGCCTTTCCTTTGACAATAACTAATGCCTCATATTCTTTTACCTTGTCGAATGAACTCCTTAAGATTGTAATGAGCTCCTTAAGACTAACCCAACCGTACTGCAGTAACCAGTGTTCCCACAATGTATCTTAATTTTATGACCCTCTTCTTCAAGAACCTCAACGATTTGGAGAGCTGAAAGGCTCCTCTTCATTAAGACTATCTGAAAGTCAAGTCAGTAAATAACAGCACAGGTGTATAAAGAGATACAAGGTAAGTCTCTGCTGGCCTGGAAAGGTCAGAAGATGCGACCAGTGCAAACCTACAGCGGCGCTGGCAGCGAGCGTTCCATTTACAGCATATGAGGGACTATCTCGAGTCTAATTAAGAGTGTTGCTCAACTTACTGTGCCGTTGGCATATGTGAAACGCTAAGTCACAGAACTGTCACTGTACCTGCTCCTTGATTTTCTAAACTTCACATTACTGTCTTCGCTGCACTGCAAGGGTGATTAGCTACACATAACTGACACAAATCATCTGGAAGGGAAGCACATGGAACAGCTTGAACATGGCAATGAATAATGCGACAATAACTTAGATGAAATCAGCACATCTGGCACAAAGTGGGTATCAAAGTCTCTCTCCTAAAAGCCCATCATATAGTCTTCCTCCTCCTTCTAGGCTTCATGCATAGGCAGGGAGGTGTCCAGAGGCTGCTGTTGCTACAGATACTTGCTGTACTCAGAGCATCACTGTCTTTCTCCTTTTGGCTTTCACTCCCTTCCGAGGCTTCCGTGGGCTCTGCTCCCCTTTTTGGAGTCAAAGCTGTTCTTTCCCTGGAGAAGCTTCTTTCCCTAAGTCTTTTAAACAGGGGTGCCTTCGTTTTCCTGCGCTCACGCTCGGCTTCCGCCTTTTCACTCTCCTCCTCTCTTTCTGCCTTTTCACTTACATCAGAACTGTCTCTGGCTTTGACAATCATCTGAATTCTCTTTTGTAAATAAGCCCCACCTATTCCGTAGCTGCG
This sequence comes from Todus mexicanus, assembly GCA_013389965.1. Classification (NCBI taxonomy): domain Eukaryota; kingdom Metazoa; phylum Chordata; class Aves; order Coraciiformes; family Todidae; genus Todus; species Todus mexicanus. The sequence goes on from WEIS01041597.1 coordinate 20,398, forward strand.
TTGTCCACTGTTCTTGTTGCTGGTTTCACTGGCGAGTGACGAGGAAGAGCCAGAGAGATTCATTTGACTGCAGTTATCCAACCTTTGGATGTTACCAACTACAACAAAGAACACGCAGGCAGACAAGTAAGGAGAGAAAAGAAAAGAAAAATAATGTCCTGATTTAAAAACTTCTTTCTTCTTCGGTCCTATTTGCATATCACTTGGCTATAGCTCAAAAAGAAACGACATCTAACATTAAGTGGAGTGTGTTCGTGCCTAAAATTACGTCTTTCTGCTGTCTGTGAAGCACCTAATTTTAGTTCAATGGGCTGTTAGCGCTCCATATACAACAGGCTATGTATCACCTCAATCAAACCAGATCAGTGCTAAAAATACGCTGAAAGCAAGTTGAATTAATGACATAATCCCAAAGAAACAGAATATTCTTTTCAAAGACCCAGATGAAAGCTAACAAAAATAACACGTTTATAAGCGGCGCACAAAAAAAAACCAACCAACCTCAGTGGAGCTAAGTTTGGCAACCCAAGTAATTAAGCTGCTTTTACATATGCCGTGTTTAAGCAAAGTAAGTGGCATTCTCCTAAAGGAAACAACATCTCGTGAAGGCCAAAGTGGATGGACCAGCACCATCTCCCGCCGCCAAGGGTGAGAAGATGCAGTCACCGTGCCATGCCAGCCATGCTAACCCAGCGGCGCTGGGCTCGTGGTGAGTCAAAAGCAGCACAGAAGGGAGGGGGAAACGCCTTACGCCGTTCGACACTGACCACACTGGCTGACTACAAAGAGGCGTTAAGAGATTTCAAAGGAATTCCCATCCAAGGTTGGCTAATGATGAAGTGATGCAGGTCTTTTAAGACGAAGACATCAAAAAGAAAGGGGTTCTCAGGGCATCATGAGAGACAGGGATGTATACAAAGCCCTGTGCACAAGAACAACAAACATGAACAGCGACTCGAGGATTTGGACGGATGCAGTACCCTGCAGCTACCAAAACCATCTGTCTGGAGAACTATGACACCATTTTGTGGCTTAAAACTAAAGAAGAGGAGATTGAGAGCGGAGAGAAGGGAGAAATTGTTGGTGCTGAGGGTGGGGAGAGCCTGGCCCAGGTTGCCCCGAGAGGTGGTGGCTGCCCCATCCCTGTCCCCATTGCAGGGGAGGTTGTTGGGGGCTCTGAGCAACCTGCTCTAGTTGCAGATGGCCCCGCCCACCCTGGGACACAGGCCCAGCTCCCAGACAGATGCTGACCTGCTTGCACAGCACACCTACCTTTGCGTGGAGAGCCCTGAGGAGAAGCAGGTGGGCTGGAGTGCAAAGAAGATGCCATGGACATAGTGTCGTCTGTTTGTTTCTTACTACTTACTTCTTCAGACAAGCTTAGGGACTTCTGTGGGGAACCTGTACCTACGAAACCAACAGAATTGTTCACTGTACGCCACTCTTCTTTCAGGTCAGTGGTATCTGTTTGAATTACAAATAAGAACCATGTCGACCAACTACTGGAGCATTCAACAAAGAGAGGAGCAGACGCTCAGGTGGATTCTGCATGTGGAGGCAGTGTCTGCTTCGAATTTATATCAGATCTGCAGCGGCCACTGCTACAGCTGGCTGCTTATCTGAAGGGTGTTGAAAACACCCAGGTCATAACCAGAACCACCCCTCAGCAAAGCTTCTGGATCATATCAAGTTGTGCAGGGTTTTAAAAGACGACTTGGAATCAATACTAAACTGGAAACACTATTTTCTACGCTGCAATACGCTGTTTTCTGAAGCTATGTTAATGGATATTGATGCTCGATGTATCACAGAATCATTTGGTATCATTTACTGACTGCAACTAAGTTTATTTAATAACCTCCAACTGTAGCATTCAAACGATAGAACAGTTATGCAAATAGGCTGAAAGCATTTTCATACATAACACTGCTTTGCAAGCAGCAAATTTAGAGACAGGGGAAAAAAGGATGCTCACTAGGAGCCACTAATAACACATGTTGCTCCATTTGACAACAACGTTGTTATAATGGTGTTCCAGAGGTTACAATATTAAATTGCCTGCCGCTGCTTTCAGTGATTTCACTTCAATATATTCCACTTCGTTTTGCCATGGAAAGGAATGAGTGATGTTGTTCTACTGTTTAAGATCCCTTTAGAATGCAGAAACACACAGGAAAAGACCTAACACTCTATATCTGACCTGTTCAAGACAGGATGATCACTTTTAAAAGGTGCTCTTTAGTTTAGGAAAACATTCTGTCTGTACACTTTTCAGGTACGTAGAAAATAAGCACTGTCACAGAAAGCGTGAACTTACAAGTCACAAAACTAAGGCAAGAACACATCTGGAGCCAGCACCTTAGGATCAGCCGTTTTCAGAGAAATTATTAAAAATTCTGCAAATTTCTAAGTGAAGGGCACAGCCTCTTCAAACACAGCAATAGGCTTCAGCTATTTTCAGGTGAATGAAGTAAATGAAGCGTAACAGTATCTCAAATAATCCCCCCAGCTACAAACAGCTCCTCCCTCTTCTTTACATCATTAATAAAACTCTCCAGACAGGTGAGCTGAAGATACTCACTGAACGTGACGTGATCCTTTGTCAGTCCCTTTTTCCTGCTGGGGTATAAATTCACAGTTGGAACCTGCAGAACTTGACTCATCCTGTTTTGTTGATGCTGATGGGCTTTAGCGGTTTGGCCAATGGATCTCATGGGTACTGGAGACATTTCAGACGATTTCCCTCCTCTTCTCTCACTTAAGTTCTTTGTCACTGTTACGGAAAAATGGCACGTAACTACCTCGCCGTTTGAATTGCAGAATTATCGCAGTCATTCTGAGCACAACTATCCAAAGTAACCACAGTACGAAGCAGATAAAACGTCCGAAACCATTTCTACTCCACACCCACCTATCTCGTGACGTTGAAGAGGCTGTTACGTGAAGTGGCATTAAAAACCCCAAAACTCTTTCACGTGTCATAGAGGTGCTTAATCAAAAGACAAAAGATGCGATTTCTTTCTATCACAATTCAAGTCCATACTTTAGTTGTTTGTACATAAAGGTGCAAAAGCAACAACTTCAGCATCCAGCCGTGGCACCAAAGGGAGAAGGACCAGCGGCTGGCTTGCAGCTGGCAGCAGACCTTTCACTAGGTGGCACAATTGAATTACAACACGGGGCCCTCAAGTAGATTCTACTTTAATCACCCAGCAATTAATAAACTCTGAAATTAGGGCCATCTGAATTCTCCTTAAAGTCCCCTGGAGAAGTCTGGATTGCAGCACTGCTCCTTCCCTCTGCAAGCAAGGCTGGGAGAACCTCACTGCTGAGATAAGAACCTGGGGAGCTCTACCTCCTGCTTTCCTCAATACGTGCAAAAAAACCCTCAAACAACTCTATCTGCACAAAACCAATCTGTAATATCATATCATTTGGGGGGGGTTGTTTTGTTTTGTTGGAGGTTGTTAGGGGTTTTTTTTCACTTCTTAAAAATAGGTAATTTAATAACATGCCACTCTGTTTATTTGTATATCCACTTAGCCTTCATTTTCCTGTTTCGAAGCTTAAGACTTTGATTTGCTTAACTACATGGAATAAACCAGCCAGTACACAGTCACTATATTTAATTCCAAACATCTATGGCTAGCACTGTCCAAATAAGATTTTAAATTCTTCATTTGAAAGGACCGAAACCCAACCTCATAACATTTACTTTTTTTCCATTATTAATACTGAATAATGGAAAGGACTTCAAATTTAACCTTTGAGTTGCCATTTCCTAGCCATGCTTTTAACTTATCTCACCAGGGATAAAATGGTATTTGAGGACAAAAAGAAAAGGCTTAAAATGCTGCATTTGGACAACAGACAAGCACAAAGCACTATTTTGATAAGCAAGGGGGCTACTCTTCTATTCTGAACAAACCAACCTCTAGAGCAAGTGAAAACTTGTACGGATCACAATAAAATGCAGTTGCCATTTCTCATTTTTAAATCAGAGTTTACTGAACTGTAAGATCACGGGCCAGGTAACAGTTTCCTCAGACAGTGGCCCAGGAGTTCAAATTATGGAAACTGTCCTGCTGCAGCCCTCAATTTTTGACTGTCAAGCCACGTCGATCCCATCCATCTATATTGACCTGACTCCTCAACAATCTTCATTTATTCCAAGCCATAATCCACGGCAGCTTCTCTATCAATTCTGTCTCTTTTCATTTTCTTGCTGTTCATACGGTAAACGTTACTTTTATCCTCCTTAATTCTGGACAAGGACGGCAGGGCAAGAATGGAGCGAATGCGCTATTGACTTTCCTTTCAGACTGATGAAAAGAGACACGGTTTCAGAACTAAAGGTCAAAGCAGAAAACACCACTGAAGTTTTTATGAGCTCAACTGAGACCTGCAGACAAACGCTGCCTTGCTGAAATAGTTCGGACACGAATTGACAAACAAGCACTTTAACTAGAGTATATTTTCTTGAAGGGAGAAGAGAGAGATGGTTATAAATTTCATAGATCACGCCACTAATCCAGAGCCCCGTACTTACAAGTGCTGTACGCAGGCTCACACTGAAGGGACAATATTTGGATCTTTTCTTCGTCTGTCTCCACGTTTAGGTTGGACAAGTACTGCTTCACCTTCCTCGCCATCTGGGCATCCTCGTAGAGCTTCTTGGCATTCAGAAGCGAGCTGCGTCGGGCCCGTTTTTTGTGAGCGCCTCCCTGTACATCCAGCATGTTGGAGTTTGTGCTGCCCTGGCTCAGAGATCTAGAAAAGAAAAGAGCAAAGCGGCCAACTTTTAGGTCTCAACAGCGATGAGGAGCTACAGCAGCACACAGGGTAAAGCAGATTAATACCAATAATCTTCAGTTAGGGCTAGTGCATGCTGATGCGAATGAGTTAAAAAGATGAACAGCATTAAAACAACCCTTGTCTTAAAATATCCTGGGAAATCGATAGCAGCAATTTGAGTCTAGAAAAGGATTGCGTATGAAAAGTGTGGAACTAGCAAGAATGAGGCGCAACGCTGCGGAAAGCCCCCGTCTAGCTCTGCTAAGGAACCGCAGCCTTGCTCTGCAAAACCCCCGCTCCTGGAGAGCGTAAGAGGGGAAGAACTTCGTAACTTGGTTCGTTTAAGGCACTTGGTGCCACTCTTTGTATCAGCCTCGCAACACAAACTTCTCACAACGTGGCTGAGCACAGAAGTGAGCCCCTGGTGTAACCCTCTTGGAAAATCAAGCTTCTGACCGCGTGTAAATAAGGGGGGAAATGATGTTAAATACGCAAAATACATCGTGTGACGCACTTCACTTCCAGTTCTCCAATTAAAAACATTCGAAGAAGAGCAGCTCCTTGAAAACATCTCCCAGCAGAGGTCAGAAGGCAGCACTAACACATGTAAACCCAGACTTGGTTCAGACTCGCATCTACACCAGACGATGCTCCTCAACGCTTCTGATTTTGAGCTGCCAATTCCAGCAGCAACACCAAATAATTCCCAAATCATTAACGTACACCAGTTGCTCTCCCTGATGGTCATTCGTGTTCACACGGAATCCCTGAGCAAACAACTGATCGTGGTGTAGGTCAAATACACCCATTGCTTCTGTTTAAACCTACGGCCACGCCAGTCCTGATGCATTTTGTGATATATGGAGATCAGAGCGTACACCACAGGAAAATTCTAATGGAAAGTGTCACTAAAGTTGTTTAAAGCTGTTTATTTCTGAGGGTTTTTTTTCTTGTTCTGTGTTGTTTCTGTTTTAAACATTCAAAAGCACAACTATTTTAAAAGGCTGAATGATTTGTAAAGGTGTTTATCAACACCTTGGGTGAGTTTCCAGCACCGCAAGTGGCAGAACGAACCATTTCCAGCACAGAAGAGTTAGAAGTGTCAGAATGAACCATGTTGTTTGAGGAAATCTAAGGATTTGAGCATCCCGAGCTTAACAAGTCGTGAATGGTGGGAAACGGCTGAGTGCAGCATTTTCAAAGATGTTAAGGAAATCAATCTAAGATAATACAAGCTTAAAAAGTGGCAGAAATTTCTAGCTTAATTAAAACGATGCTATTATAGCCAGCGAGCAGCCAAAGGCACGCTGGACCATTCACACCTACTCAGAACAAGAGGGTGCTCCCATCTCCTACGGCTGAGAACAAAGCCAAGAGCTTTTACAGAATGAAATTGGGAGCTACGCTGCATTTATTTTTAATGATAGAACTATTTTATTGCTTATGTACACACTGTTTTTCTTCTAAGTCTGGATTTGATTATTATTTTTTTAAGGCAATTTCATTCCGTTTCCTTTAAAAATCATTTTTCCTTGTTCACTTTTGTTCCTAAGGGTTAGAAACCACGGTGGCTCCTGCTCAGTTCTAGGTGCTTCTCCCCGTGAGCTGCACGGTGAGTGGTTGGTGACCCCGCACCGAGGGCACCCGCGCGCTGCTCATTTCCCATCGGGGACCAGCAGCCAAACCTGCTCTCCCCAGTTTGCCCAGCACAAGTCTCCGGTACAGCACACGGACTCAGGTATGCAGGTAACAGTTTATGGGCAAAAACACACGTAAGAACATGTAAAATACGGCTCTGGTGTGATCTTAAACGCCCTGCATGGGTGAGGAATCCCACTAGCCAGTGTCAGGACTCTCATTTGCCATCAGTTCACTGTTCAATCCTTGCACAATCGAGGCTCCTCGTGAAATCAGCGAGGATTTGGGTACATGACATGAGATATGTCTGAAATAGATACTAAAAATAAACACTTTGAGGCTTGAACTCCAACTTCAGAGGGGAAACAACTGTATCATTATCACAATCCAGTATCCTTACAGCTTACAACGCAGAAAGGCTTAAACTTTCCTGTCACATATTAAAAAGCAAGTTATTTACTGCCCCAAATCCTTTGTCTTCCAATATAAAAAACGCACAGCGGGGGATTTTTTTATGCGTAAAGCCAAAACTCAAAACAACTTATCTCGTACACAAAAGCAACTCAGAATTTTTATAGCTGCAGTAAAACGTCGCCTGTAACCCCTTGCTCCTGTTTTCCAAAAAAATACGTATCGCAGGGTTAATAAAATGCATGCTGTATTTCAGATGCATGCACTAACGAGGAGGATGCAGTATGTTAAGAGTTGCATAAATCTTTATTTATCTTAGTTGCATTCATCTCTACACTTACCCCAAACTTCTCCACCTCTTCTTCCTGTAAGCAAGAGCCATATACATTGAAGCATGTATTTGAACAGAAAAGCACAGGAAAAAAATAAAACAGTTGAGAGTCAGGAAGAAAGATGTAGACAGGAAAGAACAGAAAAGAAAAAATCTCTATACAGCAAAATTCTTCTCAAACAATAACACGATGTTTTAATGGAATGCAATGGCAGGACCTGCTCAAATACTTGAACATGGGAGAGCATCTATCAGTTTTTTTGTTTATTTTTAAGCGTAATCTACGAATTTAAAAAGCAAACTCGCGGTAGGTTTTCTCACTAAGTGTTTCCCATAAGCCACATTCAATTTTGATGGAGCCCAAACTGTTTAACTTACTCCTCTTGCAGCGAGCGTGATTAAATTTATTTATTCTCTGCATTAGGGCTGCAGGAAGCGTGTGAGAAAGCAGCAGCAGCAGCATTCCAGTTTGTGATGTTGTTTTCTCTTGATTGCTCGCTGGAAAACAAGCTGGTTGCCAAATATATGCTGAAAGACTAGATGCTCTATATTAATGGGTAATGAACTTGCCAGCGAGTCTCATGTTACCGCTAATAAACATCTTTTCTTGTTCATTTTTAATCTTCAAAAGCATTTATTGGTGCTTCATAACACAAACTGATAGATCAAACACCAGAGGCAATGAAAATGAATATAAATGATGTGAAAACAGGGAATTATTCTCTTTTAATCTTCAGCACTATCTCTAATATTAGATGCCTAAGCAGTTTATGTCAATCTGCATAATTTAAATTATGGTCATTAAAACGTGTTCTGTAATTCTGGAGAGCATAACTAAAGGTAACTATTTACTATTAAATGCATTCAATGGTTAGATTTTATTAGGTCTCTGAAACCGCGTGGGGGGCATCAAGGAAATTTATTTATGGACCAAACACCAAAGTTTTGGAGAAGCAACCAGAACTTATTGGGAAGTGGCTTTATAACTTCACGTTATAAAGGAAAAGTCGCTAATTAAATCCAAGAGCATGCAGGTGGATCTCCACTTTGAAATGAACGTATCTTTAAATAACATTAAGAAGGATTCTGTTATTTTTTGTCTCAAACCTCAACTGGACCAATTTTTAACCCAAATACTTAAGTTTCTTGATAGACAGCTTTGAAAAGAAAACCCAGACAGGACTCGTGATCATCTGGAAATCCTGACCACTGCAAAAGCAGAGGGAGCCAAACCTCTCTGCTGTTCTAGACGCTGCGTATCCCTCCATACACCGTTTCCTTCCGCTGCACGGATGGAACTGAAATCACAAATCGAAGACAATTCCACCTGCCCAACTGAGGGATCAACTGGAATTTAGTCAGGGCTGGTAAAACACGCTTCACCCAACCAACCGTCCACTAAACTGACTCTGTGCTCCGCTACTCTCTCCACGGTGGTGAGAGAGCTCTCCACCGCTGGGATACACACCTACAGGCAGCTCCAAAGACCTTTCTGACATTATCTGAAGTGGAAACCATGTAGTGATTGAGCACAGGACATCACGTCATTAAACAAAACTGGGAGTAGACTAATGCACCAGAGGCTGTGCGAGACCTGGATGGACTGGAGAGGGGTTGACCTGCTGGAAGGCAGCTTTGTGAAGAAGGACCTGAGAGTCCCTGGTGGACAAAAGGTTAACCATGAGGCAGCAAGTGCTCTGGAAGCCAAGAAAGCCAATGGTGGCCTGGGAAGCATTAATAAGAGTGTGGTCAGCAGCACAAGGGAGGTTCTTCTCCCCCTCTACTCTGTCCTAGTAAGGCCACTTCTGGAGTGTTGTAAACCAGTTAGTTCTGGGCTTCCCAGTTCAAGAGAGACAGGGAACTGCTGGAGAGAGTCCAGCGGAGGCTACAGAGCTGCTGCAGGGCTGGAGCATCTGTGTGGGCAGGCCAGGCTGAGAGCCCTGGGGCTGTGGAGCTGGAGAAGAGCAGCCTGAGAGGGGAGCTGAGCAATGCTGAGCAAGAGCTCAAGGGCCCGCGGGGGGCAAGAGGCTGGGGCCAGACTCTGCTCAGGGGTGCCCAGCGCCAGGCCAAGGGGCAGCGGGCACCAACTGGAAGCCAGGAGGTTGCAGCTGAGCAGGAGGAGCAACTTGTTTGGGGGGAGGGTGTTGGAGCCTGGCCCAGGCTGCCCAGAGAGGTTGTGGAGTCTCCTTGTGTGCAGAGATTCCAAGCGCGCCTGGACACTGCGATGCTGGGCCCCCTGCTCGGGGTGACCCTGCTGGGGCAGGGGGGTGGCACCAGAGGAGCCCCAGAGGGCCCTGCCAACCCCACCGTGCTGGGATTCTGGGATCACCTTGTCACTAATTCCCTGAACTGTATCCTGAAAGCCCATTAGTTCAAGAGGCAAACTAAGAGTGGAAGGGCAGGACAACAGCCACTTGTCAGCAGGAACCTGCAGACATCAGTGTCCTCACGGACACAGAGGAGCTGCTGAAGCTTTTAGTTCAGCCAGCAGGAAGCAAACGGATGCAGGAAATTATTTAGTTCCACTAAAGAGAATCTGGAGCTAATCAGCACCAGATTAGAAGTCGTGGTGCTTTTATTCTGCAGATTGTTAACAAAGAAGCTGATGATATTATGCATCAGGAAAAGAAAAAACAACCCAAATTAAAAGTAAAACAAGAAAACACCCTCCACCTGCTTACAGCCAGAACATATCAAACATTACGTAGGTGGAGCAAGCTGAGCTTAGAACAAATACAAATATTTTGTTTGGTTTTAATATGTCATTAGTGGAGGTTTGTTTTGAAGCCACATTTCAGAGTCACACATGGGTGATTTAGGTGGGTTTTCTCTCTCTCATAAATAGAGAATATTACACCCCTCTAATATACCTCTCTCCAAATTCTACTGCTACTAACATTTTATTTAGCAAAACCATGAATTATTAAAACTTGAACCTATTCTTTTTTGCTTTTTAAAGAGAACAAACTGGTTTAGCAGTCGGCAGAAGCAGGGTTTGGAATCATCGAGATCGTTGCACAACTGGATAAAGCCTGAGGATTGATGGTGGATGTCAATGGGAAGTCACACAATGAAATATTAACACAGTGATGGACACACAAACCCAGACCCCTACCCACTCAGAGACACCTTCACTCCTACCATCTTTCTAAAGTGCACACCTTTGTCTGAACATCACGGCCGGGTCCATGTTTGCTGAGGTCATTCGGACGACTTGGCGAATTTCTTTGGCAATCATTCGCAGCTTCTCAAAATTGACCAGGCCATCCACCTTGGAATCATTTCCTGCGTAATTGAAACACACACACAGAGGGAGAGGGGGAAAAAAAGACAGTAAGAAATACTTTTTTAATGGGCAATGTGTTTTTAAGCCCCCCGCGTTACCCTTCCTCCCGCCCTGCCCCTTCACCAACATAACTCAACTAATGAAGACTTTGAGAAAATAGGAAACTCTGGTGAAACACAAATGAGAATCAGACCCCTCCAGGCTCCCCAGCATTGCTCTTGTTCATCTATTCCTAAAGCAACAGGTATTAGTAGGAGGAAAAAGGAGTGACTGTACCCAAATTCATTGGCACAACATTAAAATAATGTAAACAGAGAACATCAGCAGCGTTCACATTCTGAGATTAGTTGCAACAGTTCTGAAACACCAAGAATTGGGCATATTTGGAAACACTTAACCCCAAGCAGCTGCAAACAGAATCGTGTGTAAAGGGACAAAATGGAGATGTTTCAACAAAACCCCTTGGAAATGCTGAAAGAAGGAGTAGGAAGTGTTGACCGTAGCTGCCTGAAAGCCACCGTGTGGAAGGGACACCCAGGAACATCGCAGCAACTAGTGTTGGGTAGGAGAAATAGATTTGAAGCAGCGTAGCTGCCGGTCAGCACGCTCCCTTGCTCCTCCACCCTGCACCTCAGGCCAGCTGACGAAGATTAAGAACCGCTTTCAAAAATCTTAAAAGTAAGCGTTTAATTTTTAATTTCTGTCTAGGATGAGTCTCTTCCATCCTGCATTCCGAATTCTATTTTATTTTACTCCTACAAAGGATGCACCAAAAGCATCCTAGCGGTGGCAACTTCTTTTAGATGTTTGCTGAATCACGCAAGGGGCTAAAGCACATGCAACGTTTACTTTGTTCTCCTGTTTGACGTTACCTTCGTGCAGAAAGGTGATATCCTTCTTGACAACGGGAAAAAGCGGAATAATGGGCGGTTGCATGCTCTGGCTGCTGAGGATGTTGCGGTACTTCGCCATGTTTCGAGATGGATCGAAAAGATCTTGAAGGTCTCTGAGGTGCTTTTCATACTTGCTCGGTAACTTCTCCCATGTGCCTCTGAGCCGTGCTACTGGGGCTAGATTTAACCCGCTGGAAGGCAGAGACGTTTCATTAGTAGCTGTTAGTGGAATCGCCACCTTTCAGAAGGGTGTAAAGGGTTGGGGGTTGGGTTTTAAGGATGAAAAATGAATGAGGTGGATACACAGTGCAAGAAGAGAACAGTGCAGAGCTTATCCCAGGCAAAAGTGGCCAGATTTAAGAGGAGTATCTTTGGAGCACCTCTAAATGAGCACCAACAGCCTGAGCATGAGAAGCAGCAGGCATGCTAAAACTCCTTCTTGTGCCCTCACTCTCATAAAGATAAATATATACAAAGATATATTCAGAATTAGCTGGATGCAATTTAAAAAAATTAAAAGAAATTCAATACATCCACCCTCTCTATCACATTTTGTCACCAGCTTTGCTCGATATTCTGCAGCGAGTGCAAAGTTCTCATGGTTGCAAAAGCGGAAAGTGACTTTTTCCAGCATCCATCAGTAAATCCAGAATCACAATTACTGAATTTACTACTCTAAGATTCTTATTTCCTCATTTGGAAAGCTCCAAAACCTTGTTTTGCACTTCGGTTTTTGTTTGGTTTTGGTGCTTTGGGGTGGTATTTTTTTTAACAGATTTCTCTTCGTAGAGATTTCTGTCCATGCTATTGTCAAATCCCAAACAAAGGCTTCTCTCACGTGAAGAATCCAACATATGCCGGCCCACAGCTCCTCTTGCCCGTGCTGCATTAGGGTGGGTTTGTTCCTATTTCATGAAACATATGGCACCGTATTGATATGCAGCTCGAGGCCAGGCAAGAAAGAGAACCCCTGGGGCATATGCCAACAGAAACATCTATTCCTTTGGAAACAAGGGTAAAACAAAAGCTAATTTATTTAGGGCTTTTTTTGATCAGTCATAGTCTGACTAGACTGAACTGAGAAGCAGGAAGAGTCATTTCTTCACTTACAATAAACCATGAGAAATTAAGCAGCAGAATACAGGGATAAGATTCAGCATCCAGAGGTGTATTTGCCATGCAATAAGGAGCCACAGCACCTACGGTTGCCCAGTAGCCTTTAAGGAAACTAAAGAAATCTTTAATGTATGAGTAAATAGAAACCGATAC
>WEIS01041598.1:7591-21100 GCA_013389965.1 Todus mexicanus
AAATCTGGGCATTTGGGTTGTTTTGGAAACAAACCCATTTCTACCATACTCGGGAACGTGGCTGTCCCTCGGCTCTACTGCTGAGGTGAGCTGCAGGTAACTGCTGGAACACCGTGATGGTTGAGGGTTGGGATAGGGCTTGACCAGTGGCTGTTGGTTGAGATGGTCTTTGACTATTGGCGTTTCCCTCTTCCTTTGCCGAGGTGTTCCCTTGGTGGGTTTGCCTAACGGTTGTGTTTTCAGGCTTAGCAGCAGCTTATCGGGGAAAGCAGAAAACCCCAGAGGGGCGCAGCATGACTTGGACACTCCAAGGGTGGAAGGATTGATCTGTGTTTTTCCTTCTTGGTGAGAAAAGTCGCCCAGTGGTGGGGATTTCTCTCTTGACAGGGACCATAAGGCGTTGTGTCCTGTGTCCCCTCTGCTGGTCACCGTGGTTCCACCGATACTTCTCCTAGGTGAAAGGAGAATCAATTTTTTTCTTCTGACCTAGTCAGTTGTTTCCTGTATGTTGTTCCTTAAATATTTCACCCCACCCTGCGTGGGGCTGCTTTTCTACCCCTGAACTGAGCGTTGAGGAGCTTGGATGTTGGGTGGAAAGTGGCTGCTGGTCCTCATCTCTGCGACCGCAAAACCCCAAAATAGGCAAGGGGTGAAAAAGAGAGAGCAGAACCCAGGAACAAATCACAGAATCATAGACTCGTAGAATCCTTGAGGTTGGAAAAGACCCTTGGGGTCATCAAGTCCAACCATCAACCCTACTCTGCAAAGTTCACCCCTAAAATGTGTGACCAGGCTTGAAACTGCTGCGGAGAGCATTGGAGGAGAGCTTTCCTTGGTAGGAACTGGAAAGAGCCTGCTGGGAACAAGTTTATTTGTGCTCAGCGTCGCATGCATTTTATCGCCACAGATGTGCACAAAAGAGCAGCTCACCGAAGGGGGGGGAAAAAAAAGTAATTGCTGTTAAGAGTGTGTATGTGCAGCCTTGCGAGAATTTTGTGATTCTCTGGGAATTTAATACACGAGGTGTGTTCTCACGGGCTGGTGACGCTTATTCCAACCAGGGTGTTCAGTATTTGGTTTCATTCCAACAGCAGCGTGAAGAGGATTCGATCCATCACTGTAATTCTTGCCTCGTGGTAATTTTTGTGCGGAGATAACGTTGTCCCCGTCTTGTTTCAGAACGGTAGCTGCGGAAGTCAGGAAGCAGATCTCGGGGCAGTATGGAGGCTCTCCCCAGCTTCTCAAAAACCTCAATATTGGAGGCAGCGTCTCTCATCATACAACTGTAAGTAACGCTTGGAGCGTGGAACCCTGGCGAGGGTGTGCGTGGTTATTGTGATTACCACGGGGAAGGAAATTGCAGCGCTGACAGGTTGTTGACCTAAGTGGCCTTGATAACGCTGAGGAGAACAATTCCATGCAGAACCCGCTATTTCGGAGGTCTCTGTCTTGCAAATTAGTCGGTGTGGCTGGGAATTTGTGTTTCTGCAGAATCTTTGTGGGATAAGGGCCTCCCTTGGCCAGATGTTGGTTGTTTTATCCCAGAACAGCCTGGCCTGGGTGTTAAATTCCACACACATTTGTGCTTCTCCTCATGAATTGCTCTTTGCAAGCTCCTGCACTTCAGATAACCGGTTGCTTGAGTTTCTTGCCACTCTTGAGTGTGGGACCACAGCGGCTCATCTACTCTTCAGGGGTATTTAGATGCCATTGTGGAAGTTGAATGTGGTTATTCCTCGGGAATTTATATTTATTTATAAGTTTACAGTCCGTGTTCAAGAGCTGCTGAAATGTTGGCCACGTTCTCATGATCATCCTGTCTCGAGTCAGATTTTCTTGCACGGCCTACCAGGAACTTTCAAAATTTATTCAGCGTGGTGGTAAGAATTTCAAGAGTTCAGCAAACTTTTTCAGGCTGGAACTGCATTTTTGGAAGCGTTCTTTTGATTTGAGCTGTTGCTTCGGGGTCGTGGCAGTTTCTTTTGCATCAGTCAACTTAGAAAACAAATATTATAGCATCTTGTTTTCTTCAGAGAGGGGTGATTAGGTCAGTACTGGAAATGTGCCCTGAATTTGATAGTCTGTACAAGCGTTACGAGTTTACAAGAGTTCTTCTCTGGGTGCAGGGTCCTGTAGAGTTCCCTCAGTCTGTGAACTGCTCCAGTGTAACGTGATAAAGCTTTCTCGTACAGAACACAAACGTGTCCTTGGAGCTAGTATCACCTCAAAAGGGATCTCCAAGACTAAGTTGACCCCTAGCTTAGAAGAATGACTTTGCTGCAGGCTGGAAGTTCATCTTTAAGGAGATCCGGCTGTGCCAGAGTCACTGGGGATTGAGGAGGGCCTGGAATTCCTGTCGTTTCCCTCTGTGTCAGCTTTGTGAGTCCAAGGAGAGCGGAAGGCTGGCTTTGTCAGCTCCGTGCCCGGCCTTCCTGGCGAGCAAGCGTGAAGGAGGAGGGGTTAATGAGAGCGGTGTGTCCAGGGCTAATGCTTTATCACAGCACTCGCTGTAGGGGTGTGGAGTGATAATGCAAAGCCCTGACTTGGCACTTCTGTGGGATCTTTTGCATAATCCAGCATTAGGCAATAGGGAGGCTCCCCTGCTATTAGCGGCGTGCAATGGATGGAGCACTCGGGGTCATTGAATCCAATTCCCTGCAGCGATGGATAGGTGAGGAATAGGCGCTTGCTTTGGAAGGACCCGTTGGACATCATCCCACAAGCTTCTGTGCCTCAGTTTTCTCACTGGTGGTTTCATCTTGGAAGGAGTTGGCTGAATTTGCCTTTCTGCTCCCCCTTGCTTTCGTAGAGCAGGATCTCTTCTGTGTGCCTCTCCAAGCTCTTCCTCAGCGAACCATGTTTTTGATAACTGTGTTTCCTCCTATCACCTCCTTTCACTCTGAGTTGCCTCTACTGCTCTTTCTTCCTATGTCTAAAGTTTTTCCATTCTGCCATCATCAAAATGTGCGTGCTCAAAGCTTCCATCCTGCTTATCCTCACGTATAATTCTTAACGCAGGATCAGATTTATTGGTCACTATCAGCCCTGTCTCCACTTCTGCTATCTCTCATTGCTGTTTTTCTAGTGAATATATGCAAGAATCTATAAAAATCCTGGCAAAGGTCAGGCTGACTGGAAGCAGGCTCTGAGCCTTTCCTATCAAGCTGCATTGCGCGATGGCTGATGCGATAAGCTCCCGGTTTGTCGTATTCAATTCTGTGCGGAGCGGAGATGCTCTTCAGAAGCACAATTAACATGGAGCGATAGTTTGTAGGAGATAGTTTGTAGGAAAAGTATATTTAGTCAAGTCATGAGTCTGTATCCTGAGGCTGTGTAGTATGGCAGAGGTTTGCTAGTACTGAATTTTGAGTTAATTTCTCTCCCTTTAGGCATCCCTCAGAATCTGCTTTGCCTGCCTGTCCTGGTTTGATAACAAACATTATGCAGAGAGAAGGCATTATTGCTGTGAAGGTGGGATAGCTGTTTGCTCTGGAGAAGTGGGGAAGTTTGACAGAGGAAACAGAAGGCCCTGACTCTGCATGGCTGTTTTGTGTAACCATGCTGGTTGGAAAACCTGGATTAGGGCACATAGCGTGGGCTTAAATAGGACATTTATGCTCAAATGAATGGGTATTTTAAGAATGCCGCTGTGATTGAGTTTCGTTTGAGTATCTCCACGATGGCAGCAACTTGCACTGTTGAGCGTGGAGGCCGCCTGATGATGATGGAGATGTGGGCTCTCCTATCCAGTGCATCTTGCTCATCGTGTTGGGCACTCCCAGAGGGATTTATGATCCAGATAAGGTCAGCGCTGATGATTCTCTGTTGGTGGTTGCCGACAGTAGTTGCTTATGGTAGTTCTTATGAGAATCTTACCACACGCAGTCCCAGCGGAGCCGTTTTGATGGAGAAATGTGTGTTTGTGTGAATCCAGAGCCCTCAGCGCTGGGCTTGGTTGGACCTTCTGGTTCTTGTTGACTGCAGCCAGTGCAGGGACTTTTCACACTCGACAGACTCGTGTGTGGTTGAGCCTGGGATAAATGCAAAAAACCCCCCAGCTGAATTTTAGCAAGTCCCTTCTCTTTTGCTTCACGAGGAGCAGACAAAATGCTGCCAGAACTGTTTCTAATTTTGTATCTGGTAGAGAAGACGGCGCTTTCAAATGGCTGCACAGGAGCTCACAGTTTATTATTGTCAGCCTCCACCCTTCTGCCACTTTAGGAGCTGCTGATTTAAATTACACATTCCTCAAACCACAGACGCACAGGTCCAAAGCCTTCGGAGGCTTTTCCTGCATAACCTAACGTGCTGAGCTGGGACTCCTCGCAGGACGCGGCCCCTGCAGCACTGAGCCTTTATTTTTGAAATCCAGAAGAGAAGGCACTGACAGTTTGTTACCGAGAAATAGGCGCTGATAAGGTCTTAGAGTGAGATGAAGGAGATTTTATTTTTTGAAGTTCCTTTTGCAAGTCCTTCTAAATCCACTGGTAAATCGAGCGTTGTGTTTGCACCTTGCTGTCGGCATTCTGGGTAGTAAACCACGCGTTGCGCTCATCTTCGGGGCGTTGGGAGGTTCAATATTGCCTTGGAGCCAGAGCTTCTCACCACCAGACTCGCTGATGGAAGGTGCTGGGAGCGGAGCTTGCGCTTCCTTTCACAGAGCTCCCCAGCGTCCTGCAGGATGGGCTATTTGCTTCGTTTATTTGATGATCCGGGCTGTTTACTATGGGCTGTTACAACCCCTCGTGACTAACCACTTTCTTTTCTTTCCAAGTTTATTTGTTCTGCTGAGCAACTCCTCGTGCTGTGGTGGTGCCTGTGAACTCTGCTCACCCTCTGTTGCACCGCTCGCTTTTGCTTGTTGCTCTGTGCTGTAGGGTGACAGAGGCCTCATTTTTCTCTCCGCATTTCTGCAGGAGTTTTACCTGGATGAAGCCAGATTGTGGATTGTCAGAGATTAGAAAGAGTTATTACTGAAGCTGCCCAAAGCTTTCTCGGAATCTTGGTGTGCCTTTTGGTTTCCATCTGCAAAAGGACTCGTTGTCTGGGGTTTTTTTCCCCCTGTGTGTGCTGCCCTTTTTTAAGGGCAGATGATGTTCTCAAAAGACAGCAAATAATCACTAGGGGTCTCGACCTCTCTTCATTTGTAGTTCCGCTGTTTCAGTGTCTTGTTCTATGTTCAGCAACTTTTCTGGCTTAATAATCATAGAATGGTTTGGGTTGGAAGCGACCTTACAGATCATCTCATTCCACCCCCCTGCCATGGCTGGGGACACCTTCCACTAGACCAGGGTGCTCAGAGCCCAGTCCAACCTGGCCTCGAACACACCCAGGAATGAGGCATCTACAACTTCTTCAGGCAATATGTTCAGTGCCTCACCACCGTCAAAATGAAGAATTTATTCCGAATTTCTAATCTATATCCTTCAGTTTGAAAAAGATCTTGTGTTTCTGAACACCTCACTTGTGATTGCCAGAGCTAATCATTGAAATGTTTTTGGGTTTTGTCCAAAACTTGAATCTTTTTTTTTCTGAAGAAAAGAAAATTTCAAATTTTTCTTTTTTTTTTTTTTTAACTCTTTAGAGGTATATTTTAATTAGTAGAGCAGCATTTCCCAGGACTGGCAGATAAACAGAATGAATGTACACTCAGTTGTCTCACTGTAAAATCACAGCTGTTTCCAAAGGATTAGGGCTAATATTTCCCGTCTGTCGGTGTATGTTGCAGCAGAGTTGAACGTTAGTGTGAGGAGGAGCTTTGTTACAAGAGCTGCTAATTAGTCTGGGAATAAAGGGGTCTGGGTTCTTGAACACGATGTGATCTGACCACGGCTGCTCTCAGCGCTCTGTTTTCTTCGTGTAAAATAAAGGTGCTGACATTTCCCTATCTTTGCAAAGCACTGCCGGGTTTATGGGCATTATCTGGGCTAATTGAAGCTTTGTCTTGGATTTGTTGGATGTCAGGCTTTGGTCGTGTATTCAAAGATTGAGTCTAATTATTCAAGAAGAGAATATCGGTCCCTTTGTATATTTTCCGTGTTTGTTTTCGCATCGTTTTAAAAGAAGAAGGAACGATAATTTGTGCAAATGAATGGCAAACACTGCAAGGGGAAAAGAGGACGGTATCCTGTGTGGCGTAGAAGAGGATGTTTTGAAGTGTTCAGAGCCAAGCCGTTTTATCAGCAAAATCACTAAAATGAAAAGGAAAATGAGCCAAGTCTTAATGCTCTCTCCCAAAGCTGATTAAGGCTTAAGAGTGACTCCCATGATACGTATTTCCTGGAGGTTTTGCCCTGCCTTGCTCAATGGTCTGTCCTCATCAGGCAGGGGAGGATGGGAGAGGCATCCACATCCTCTTCCCTGCCTCCTCCCAGTAGGGATTACTCACAGTTAACTCAGCTCTGGCGCGGGCACTTTCTGTAGTGAATTAACGCTGCTGCGTCCTGTTTCTAAAACCAGTAGTTGCAGAGGTCAGGAGCATTTGATATGTTAAGCTGGTTGAGTCTGGTATCCATTGAAAGGCTGCTGAGTCTCCGTTATCTGCAGTAACTTAAACAGTTTATACGTTAGCAGAGATCTGCTGTCGTAAGAATCTTAACTAAACTAACGTAAGAATCTTAACTCAGTGTTGTTGTACCGTATGAAAGCAGCTACTTAAGTGAAGCATTCATGACAGGCCTGGTAGCAAACACTCAGAATCTAAAAATACCACCAAATCCTCCTCTTTGTTTATTAAAGTTAGCTGTCGCGCATCTTTTTGGGGAGTAAAATGCAGCGACAAACTGGTGTTTAGTGGAAATGCTGCTAGTACTCTAAACCACAGAAAAGAAGTCTTAATCTTGGACGCCAATTCCGGTGCAAAAGCGTTCAGTGTAAATCCCTGTTGGTCTGCTTGCAGAATCTTTCCTGCTAACGCCGCCAGGAGCACAGCAAGCAGCTGTGGATTGGAAAATCGCTGCTTCACGATGCTAAAATTACAGTCGCTGGCTCCTTCTCTGCTCCTGAGCCCGCGAAGGCTCAGGAGAGCAGGCGGGATGTGCTTTAGTACCAGCTCTAAGAGCACGTGGAGGATTAATCCCACGTCAGAGGACACGTGAGCACGTGAGGTGTAGATACGTTGCTGCACCGCTGCTTTGTACGTGTGCACTCGCAGACCTTTGCAGTCGCGAGGCAGCTTGAGCGCATCATTCGCCCTTTCAGTGCGGAGCTGATTTACGTGAGACCCACGTCCCTGTTATCTGGGCTGGCCTGGTTGGGTGGGCGTGCCCAGGTTTTGCACCAGTGGCCTATGGTGCCGCTGTGCAGGGGCACTCAGGCAGCTCTGCAGAGCCTGCTCTGGACAGCAGGCAAAGGAGATTTGAGGCTGGAAGTCTGCTGGGATCCCCGGAGCTTCCATTGAGGGGCTGAGCCTTGCTCCGTGCTGCCTGTGCTGCCGCAGCGGTGAGCTGGGTGCTGGGGCTCATTGCTGGTGTCTCGGGTGCACAGAGCTGAGACACAAGGACTGTCTGTGCCCAGCTGGCTGGGACTCGAGTGGTTTGTTGGGAGATGCTTTGCACCCCGTGAAGGTGGCAGACTCTGTCATTTCTTCACCTGGGCACATCCAGAAACCACTGCAGCCATCCTCTGGTGCTGCTCCTGAGCTAATAGCACAGGCAGCTCCACGCCACACCAGCCCTGACGTCTTTGTGTGTGTCTGGTGGTTAATCCATCCCCTGGATAAATTGTCCGCCGATAATTGAGACCTGACCGTGCCAAGGATTTTCCACTCAGGAGAACACGTGTGTTCCTGGCTACCAGGGCTCGGCTCGGCTTGCACAGCTCAGAGCCACCAGTTTGCCTGTGTGAACCCCGAGGGTCTGGAGGGATCCACCTCTCCTGATCGGATGTAGTGTTTCTGCCAAAAGTGGCAAGTCTGTGGTATTTCTGCAGTCTCTGCTCAAGCCGTTTGGCTCTTTCATTTCTTTAATAATGGAGCTTTGATGTCTTTTTGGTCTCTGTCTTTGCGCTCTCGGTTTTGGTGCAGTTTATCAGAGGGTAGCTCCTTCAGATCAGGCTCAACACTTGAGTTTTCTGTGTCAGAGTCTTTGTGTTCTTGAGGTATTCTCTGGTTAAAGTTACATGATTCTTGGTCATTGAAGAAGATACTGCCTGTCTCCTTGCCCACCCTTGGAGGCACAACTCCTGTCCTTCTGGGTTTGGTAAGAAATTGCTTTCGTATTCCCAGCTAACTCATTAATCTCTGATGAATATTAATATTTCTATACCCAAATGGCTTCTTCCATTAGCAACCGGTTATAATAGCAAATAACCCAGCAATATTTGTACATAAAACATCTCACCGGTTCTGTGACTGGCTGTTGCTTGCCTAGATGTAGGATCCCACTTGAGGTGGGTATATTTGCAAATACTTCCTTTCATTAGAGGCCTTTTCCATTTCGAGCGCTGTGATATTACACGGATTTGACACAAATTACAGATCATTGGGTCTGTCTGTAAAACGAATCCAGAACTTCATGCTGAATATTCTCAGATCTTGAAAAGCAAGGCTTCAGACTATTTCTAAACCAGGTTTTGTCGTGACAGAGAACGCTTACAGAGATTTTTGAGGCGCGTTTACAGTCTGCGACGAAGGACTTTTATCAGCTGTTCTCTCTAGTAATTAGGTTCTTTCAAAACAGCCATGCAAAAGAAGTAATAAGAGCTAGAGCAAAGCAGGAAAGATAGGGAACTGCATTCCAGAGGCTGTGCGCAGGTATGTGGAGGTAATTACTGCACTTTCTGGTAGGGAGGTGCCACCCGTGTTGAGGGTTGGGAGCTCTCTGTGGTTGATGGGGAGCAGAGATCACCCAGGAATCGCCTTGGTTCCTTTGCATATTTCCATGTATTAAAAATGCAGCCAAAAAATCAACTGTGGGAGTTCTCCGTGCTCCCCGGTCAGCAGGGTGATGGAATGAGGGGAGTGGATTTTCTGACAAGCAGCGATGGCAGGAGGCGATTATGTGAATGTTAGTACTTGGGTCCAGTGATCCCCCTTTTTGGAGTAAGTGTTTAGGTGAAAGACAACGTAATTTATGCAAGCAAAGCGTGTTCGTTAATTGCTCGGGCCTTGGCAGTGGTTAATATCGCACTGTTCACATTTCAGAACCTCTTAAGACTGACTGTGGCCTCTAGTTCCCACTTGGAAGTAAATCTGACGCCTCCGTTTAGCAAATGCATCTCTTTAAACCATTACCTCATTTAACTTGCCTGCAACTTTTAAAAATTATTTTTAGTGTGTCACATTTCCTGCGTTCTCACATTTACGCCGAGTCCTTCCGACGGGACATCAGGTTTGACTCCGGTTGCGGTTCCCTGCGATCCCAAGCATCCCTTCACCCCGTGTATCCCTTCAAGGGCGCAGGGGTTTTGCCACAGCAAGAACAGGCCATCTGCATTCCTGAACGCTCACCAAGGGATGTGACTGTTTGCCCTGGAGACCCAGCGATAGCTGAGAGGAGGCTGGGGCTCCGCTTTGAAATGTTAATCTGCTGCTTCTGTCCTTCCAGGATTTCGCCCAGGGAGGCAGTGGGTGGGAAGTTGGTATTAATTTAGAATTTGGAGCTTCGGCGCAATCTGTTGTGGTTGTGAGTGGTTTAATATTTAAGGAGGTATTGAAGTTAAGATGGAACTTTGCCCTACTTTCAAAACGAGCAAGAAATACCACCCTGATTTTGAAGAAGTTCCCCGGCTGCAAAGTAAAAATAGGAGCCAGGATCCTCCCTGTGGCGAGGAGCTCTGCGAGGTTAATTTTTCAAGATCCCTTGAAATTCCCTCTCGGGGAATTTTGCTCCCCCACGAAAAGGCAGGAGTTACAACCTTCCAGTCTTTGCCCTTGGCATTTTTACAGGGCCCCAGATTGTACCACCGGGTCACTGCCTTTGGACATAATGCATCTTGGTTTGGATAAAAGGAAAATTTTCTTGGGTTATTGGGCCACAAGCAACTTGGATTCGAATCCTTCTGCTGCCAGATGCATCCTGCCGAGCCAGCACGTCATAACTATTTCAAGTGCTGTTGTGGCTCCCTGGTAGAATGAGCATCTCGGGAGGGCAGAGGTGAGGGAGGGCAAAGGAAATGGGAGGGACACGGTGGTTTTCACGGCTGTGCTGCCACACGCTAGCTAGAAGAGTCTGCAAAATCAGAGCTGGGATCTGAGTGTGCTGCTTAGAGCGTGTCCCGCGAGGCTTCTGGTGATGCTCAGTGCAACATGTGTGAGTTAGGCAACAAACTTCTGGAACAGGATCTAGAAATACCCCCCCTGCCCAGCTGCTCGTGCAGGGAGAGGGCAGGTTAAAGTATTGCAGGCAAAAATCGGAATGCCTGCGAGCATCAGGACACACAGCAGTGATCTGCACAGGACTTCTGCTGTGCCTCAGTCAGTTATCTGCGAGGTGGAGATCATAATGATCCCTTCTTCTGCTCTCATCGCTGCTGTGATCCCTTACTGAGCCTCTGTGCCGTGCCCAGGAGAGCAGACCTCCAGTTTTCAGGTCCCAGTGTAGGTGTCGTGGGTTCAGTAAGGCAGCAAACTGGAGGGGGAGGCTGCTCAGGCAAGAGCATACGATGATGGGTCGTTAAATGGCGTGCTAATTAAATGCTTATCCTGTGGTCATTTCACGTGGAAAAGTCTAACACAGATGCACCTTTCGAATTTTGGTTTTGGCTTTCTCAGTGGGGTGGAATAAGCCGTGAGCTTTGCAGCCTGGTGCCCCGGGTGGAGCTTTCCCTCTGTGTTAGCCCTTTGCCGCTGTAGCCCTTGGGTGAGATACTGGGATAAAATAAATGGGGAGGAGTTGCGTTACCCTCTGTGGAGTTATGCCTTGTCCTCCAGCGGAGGCTCCTGCCCCCGTCGCGGGATTTGTGCAGATACTTCGTCTGTAACTGATGATGATGGTGCAGGTAGGTGCTCAACAGAAGGACATAAATAGGATGGAGACATGTTTCGGCGAGGGGCGCACTAAAACTACAGCAAAATACAATGCTTGCTGTCTGGAGAAGGACAAAGTCGATAGGAAACGGAATTTTATTTTCAAGCTTTTAAGGGGATATAAGGGTGAAGAATAACAGAGCCTTAAAGAAGAAAGCTTGACTGTCCCCGTTGCAGGAGAGCTGTAAAGCTTTGAAATAGGGTTTCGAAATGCAGCTTCTGAGAGCCGTAGCTGCAACAGCGCGGAGGCACCTACGGAACGTGTGCGTTAAATAGTTTATATGCACCAAATCAACCAGGCTGGTGACGGAGCGTGTGTCTGCAGTCAGGGTAAGGACACACACAGGACAGGTTGCAAGCGATGTGTTTGTTTTGGGGTAATTTGGCTGTGTGGACCTGAAAAAGAGAGAGTCCCGTTTGATTTCTTCCATGCTTTCAGTTTATCGACACGTTGTATTTGGTGTTTGCCTTGGCGGGGAGCAGGTTGTGCCTCTCTTACTCGTACCCAGCGGCCCCTTGCTCCTCACATAGTCCTGTTCATTTGAACAGCACCAGAATCGTGCTTGCCATGTCTGATCCTGGGATAAAGCCTGAGTGAAAACTGGGTTGAGGAATTGCCTGAAAGGTTCTCCAAAATGTGATCTGTAATTACAGGCTCTGCAAAATCAAGGGGTGTGTTTTAAAAGAGTAATAATCGTGGTTCTGGGAGCAGGTTTTCCTTTGTGTATTTTTTAGCGTGTATTTGCCATCAGTTTAGACTATTCTGTGGTCCTGGCTGGGAAGATGATCAGAGCTCCTTAAACTCTTTTTTGGAAGAAACAGACAACTTTTCAACAATTTCTTACAGGAACGCTCCAGTATCTCCCCGTTAGGTTTATCAGCCAGTTGGTAGGTGGACTGCACATTTCCAAATACTTGACTGAAATTGTCCCCGTGCCTTTGGAAATCTGATAAGGAAAACTTGACTGAGTCTCATGGAGGAAGCACCTATTTATCCATCCTAGGGGCTGTCAGCGGGAGCTGGAAAGGCCTTTCCTGGAAGCAGGGTAAAGATCGCTTGGAAGATTGCTGCCTGGAGCCTGCCAGCAGACCGGGCTGTGGAAGAGGACAGCTTTATAGCTCCTCAGCTCTTCTCCCATGTCTACTGCAGCAGATTTCAAAAGCTTTTAATGTGCAGCTGAAAGTGGGACTTGCTATTCTTGTGATAATCTGGAGATCAGCTCTACGTCAAGAGTGGTGCACAAGGGTAAGAGTGAAACTTCTGTAAATTAAGGAAGTAACAAAATCCTGATAGGCTGTGAGAGTCGACTGTTGGGTACCTTGTTATTTTTTCTGGTGCCGTGAGGAGGTAAGCTGGGCTTGGAGTGTCAGAAGTGAGATCACAGAATCACGGAATACCAGGTTGGAAGGGACCTCAAGGATCATCTGGTCCAAATTTTCTTGGCAAAAGCCTGGTCTAGGCAAGCTGGCCCAGCTGCTGTCCAGCTGAGTCTTAAATATGTCCAACGTTGGGACTCTGCCACTTCCCCAGGGAGATTATTCCAAGGGCTGATTGTTCTCAGCGTGAAAAATTTTCCCCTTGCGTTCAATCAGAATCTCGCCAGGAGTAACTTGTGCTCGTTACCCCTCATCTTTTCCATCTTCTTTGTAGTCACCCTTTAAATACTGGATCACAGGGATAAGGTCTCCCCTGAGCCTTCTTTTCTCAAGGCTGAACACACCCAGTTCTCTCAGCCTGTCCTCATCTGGCAGCTTCCCAGTCCTTGGATCATCTTGGTGGCCCTTCTCTGGACTCTCTCCAGCCTGTTCACATCTTTTCAGCATAGCGAGGACCAAAACCAAACACAGAATTCCAGGGGTGGCCTGACCAGTGCAGAGTAGAGTGAGATAATGACTTCCCTCTCCCTGCTGGGGATGCNAGAGTGGGATAATGACTTCCCTCTCCCTGCTGGGGATGCCCTTGCTGGAACCCAGCATCCCATTTGGCTTTTTTTTTCAGCAGCACATAGTTCACTCAGATTGAGTTTATTGTCCATGAGGACTTCAAGGTCCCTTTGCACAGAGCTGCTCTACAGCCCGGTAGATCCCAGCCTGTGCTGCACTCCTGGATTATGTTTTCCCAGGTGCAAGACCTTACCCTTGTCCTTGTTGAACTTCATAAGGTTCTTGTTAGGCCACTCTTTCATCCTCTCCACATGTTCCTTTAGGGTGGCCCTCCCTTCCGAAGTGTCCACTTCCCCGCAGAATGTGGTATCATCAGCAAACTTAGTCAGCATACGCTTGATCCCATCATCCAGATCACTTAGGAAGGGGTACAACAGCAGATGAGAGCAGGTTCTGCTCCTCAGCCAGCAGTGACGCTGGGATGATGAGGTCGGGTGAACCTCGTCTGTTCCTGGACTCATCCGACTCTTTCAGTGTGCACGTTCAATCTGATGGGTTCGTGTGACAATTTCAGATGACCAATGCTTTGGCCAGATAACAGAGGAATAGTCCCTTGTGTACTGTGTCTATCCTTGGTCTCATCCACAACTTCAGAGGCA
>WEIS01041598.1:21422-36298 GCA_013389965.1 Todus mexicanus
ATCCTGTTCCCAGCACCTCTGCTGCCAGGTGCCTCTGTGGCTATTACTTCGTGATTTTGTTATTTTTATCTTCATTTGCTAAGGAGTCTCCATTTCTGGGTTCTTGCTCCTCTAAGGATTTGAGGTTTATTGGTGAAAAGGATTATATACACACAAAAGAGCAGCAGTAAAATGCAACAGCTCTTCTGAAAAAAAAACATGCCCTTTAAGCAATTCTTCATTAATAAACCGTCACGCTTCACGCTGTAGGTTTTGTTGGGTATCTAGTGCCAACTGGAGCTGGTTTATCTATGTAAGAAACAGAGGGCGCGAGGTTATGGCACATCAACTGCAGTGTAGCAAAGTGCCATGAAAAGTTCTGCTCATGGTGAGTTTTGCAGTGAGGACAACAATTAAAATTACCTGCTTTGTATTTTAGAAAGTTCTCCCAATCTTCGTTTCCAGAGTTCAGGATTAGAAGAGGGGAAAAAAAAAAAGGTTGTGGGGTCAGAGATAAATAGACGATGACGGTGGTGGTGCAGAAATTAATTTGTGTCTTCCGCCTAAATTGCAGAACTTAAGTTCTGGGCATTTAGAACTTGAGTTCTAGACATCACATTTTTTTCATGGATCAGCTTCTTATCTGTCATAGAGTCATCTGGTCCGACTCGCCTGACTTTGCTGGAGTTATGCCATTTTTCTGCTGAAGGGTTTGTCTTCTGTATTTAACAAAATTGCAGTATTCATTGAAGTTGGCTGCGGTAGGAGGGATTCTTTCAATACCCTCTGTCTTAGCCAAGTCTTCTTCCTTGTGAAATGAATCGACTTTTTATTCAGCTTCTTGAAAACTAGAATTTGAGATTGGTATAGTAATTTTTTTTGGAGTAGAACATTGGAAACTTAAATGCTAAGAGTTCTTTTCCAACACAAGACAAGCCTTGGGATCGTTCCCTGCCCTGCAGAAATCGTCCGGATGACAGGACAGAGGAAGCAGTAGAGAAAAATCGCTGCATTTTGTTGTGTTTCTGTGACTCATCTTAAACTGCTCGGCGTCACCGGGGTGCGCCAGGGAATTCTAGGAAACCTGTCAGTTGCTGTAGAGACAGGTTCCTCAGAACTTGCTTTTAGCCTTCCGTTTTTTTGATGTCTATGTTTATGCACAGCCTCGTAGCATAATGATCTCATATCAGAATATATATGTGTATTTATATAATACGCATATGTAGAAAGACACAGTTATGCAATGGGATTATGTATCCAGTTTATGCAATTATTTTTTTCCCCGTGTATCCAAAAAAAGCTGGCTTTTTTCAGAATTGTGAGATCAGAACTGCCAGTGAAATCTCCTGCACGTGTCTCTGGTCAATCATTCCTCGTGCTTCAGGTGCAGTCTTTGTGCTCAGTAAAGATACTTTTTGAGCATCCATTTTATTTACAGCATTGTCCCTTCCTGGCCTGGGCAGAGTCATCGTGGCACTAAAGGCCCTGATATCAGGGAGGAGAGGTGGTTAAACTTGTACCTGCGGTAGGCAGCTGTGTTCTGTGTTCTCCAGAGAAGTGGTTTAATTCAAGATAACGTTCATCTTTGGAGTTCTTGGGGCTTCCTGAGTTGCTGGTAAATCAGCCCCTGCTCTGGATTCCTGTCTGGGGGCCGTGCCTGAGGGGAGAGGGAGATCTTGCGTCTTGGATCAGGATGAAGGTTCTCTTTGTGATCAGAGCATGGGAGGAACAAATCTGAAGTCATACACGTGTCACATCAAGTGCAGCATTTCCTTTTGATGCAAACTGATGAATTTCTTGAAAATAGATGCAAATCCTTTTTTTTTTGTTTTAGATGATGATGGTACACATCACAGAAATATCCGGAGAAATACCAGATAAAAGATAAGACTTGAAAACCAGCTTTGTGATGTGTATTAGCTACGGTTAACACTGCTGGGGTTAATCACTGATGTGAGATTGAGTTTCCTCAACGAGGCAGAAGAGCTGGTTAAAAAACCGAAGCCGAATTATGTGCATGTGATTTTTTTTGGTCTTTTTCCTTTCACCTTGCTTTAAGACCTTTCCATCCCTCGTCTTTCCCCAGGTGCCCCTTACAGAAGCAGTGGACCCCGTTGAGTTGGAGGACTACCTTATTACACACCCGATTACAGTGGAGTCCGGACCCCTGCGAGACTTGCTGGAGTTTCCTCCCGATGACATCGAGGTTGTGTACACCCCTCGAGAATGTCGGACGCTTGTGTCAGCTGTGCCCGAAGAGAGGTAGGAGGTGGCAGGGTGACACCTCACCTGAGGGAATTAGTTGTTCTGCATTTGAGGGTCTAGACATCATATTTTTTTGTTGATCAGGTTCCTATCAGGCTGGAGCCTGGAATTTTTGGCTCTGCAGTTCTGGAAGAGTGAACGCAAACCTAACTGAAAGTAGAAAGTACGTGTGTTTGAGAAATCGTTATCCTGTCTGTGATTCTGAAGGTGTTTGTTTTTACTCTCTGAACAGCGAGATGGACCCTCACGTGAGGGACTGTGTGAGAAGTTACACGGAAGACTGGGCGATCGTGAACAGAAAGTGAGTTCCTGTGCCATTTGTCAGCTTGCTTTCCTATTTAAATTTTTGCAGGATGATTAACTGGTATGAGTAGGCTCAAAAATTACTGTCCTGGCTACTGATTCCATGTGTCTGTCTTTCAGTTGCCCAGCTTAGCTGAACGGCTGCTTTGTGTTTAGCTGAACTAATTCTTTGTGTTTTGAAAATTAGATCTCGGATGTCAGAACCCCTTGGGGCATTTTTGAAAATCTAGGCCATTTTAGTCAATGGTCGCTCCTTTAGAATGCTAGAGGAAGTGGAGATGCGAGCAAGTGAAATGACTTCCAGCATTTGTTTCTCTCTTTGTTCCGTATGTTTTTAGCTCTTTTTAGAGAGAAGTCGCATTAATTTTGTAACAGTGTAGGATTTACTTGCAGGCATAGCCGCCTGATAAGGTGCCCTCTGCAGCTTTCATAGAATCATAGAATAATTAAGGTTGGAAAAGCCCTCTTAGATCATCAAGTCCAGCCTATGACCTACCACCACTCAGCTAAACCCTTCCACTAAGTGTGGCATCCAGTCTGGCCTTAAACCCCTCCAGGGACGGTGACTCCACCACCTCCCTGGGCAGCCCATTCCAGGGTTTTATCCCCCTTTCTGTGAGGAAGAGCTTTCATCTCTTCCCAAAGAGACTTTGAGAAAGTACCTAATTTGAACAAATGATTGTTAATATTTGAGCTATCACAACATTTACCTAATGAGTTAACAGGTTAGAGAATGTGCTACGCATTGATTTATTTATGCATATTAACAGGAAGGTTTGTGAGTAGCTTTACTTGGAACCTACAATCTCTCAGATGATTGAAAGTCTGATGGCTTCAAGAGCTATTGTCAAAGAGTAAGTGATCCATGTGATGTGCATCACCTACAAATGACTTGACTACAGCTCCAGCTCTGCCCTTGTGGCGGTTGCTACAATTCACTGGTTTAATGTTGTCCTGAGAAACCACTTCAGGGGATGCTGAAGATATGCTTTGCAGTGCTAAGATGACCTAATAAAAATGTGTTTTGTAATCTCATACCAAAAAAACCCCAAACCACCCAGAACGGAACCCGAGAGAGAGAGAGAGAAAGAGAGAGAGAGATAGTTCATTAACTCCCAGGCTTCATGGATAGAATCAGAATGCACAGGAGACTTGGATGATGTGACTCACTCAGCCAGCACACCTCTTGGTTTCTCAGTGACTTTCCCTGGTATCTGAAGTGCGATTCCTGCACTGGGGAAGTTCAGTTGGAGCTTTCTGTCCTGCGCGGATCAGCTGCAGGTAGTGTTTAGGTTCAGGGAAGGCACGAAGCTAAAGACATCAAAGTTGCCTGTGTGGGTTGAAGGTGTGAAGAGCGATCGTTGGACTACAGTCAAAGGTTGTTCTACCTGTTCTGAGGAGGAGAGACACTTCCATAAATGCTGTCATGCTGGGAGAGCTCAAAGAAGGCTCGCTTTGGCTGTCATATTTATGGGATGAAGTGGTTGGCCCATAGTCAGTCAAATCACATACAATGGAAGAGGTGTACACGAGGCTCCTTGTACCCACAGCTTTCTTTGTTCCTTGGGAAATGAGCCTTGGAGGAGCCACCCACTATTCATGCAGTAATGGCATGGTTGGTGTTGCAAGCTCGTGTGCATCGGTGCTCACTGGGTCACAACACTTCTCTTTATTTTTCTTATCCTAGAGTTCTTGGTCTGGTTGTGGCTCAGGCCTTCACCTCTTTCAGATCCTGTGAGTTTGGTTAACGAGGTGTCAAGTGTATCCGTCAGCTGATGCTAGCAGGTTTCTCTTAATCTGTCCCACTGGATGGTTACAAGAGCCTTGGCTAGCTCAGGACCACAACATCCCACTCTTCTAGCTTTAGAATAACATGACTTCTGGTGTGCCATCCTTATGTCTCCCCCACCCCAGGGGAGAGAGTCTTTACGTCAGTCTCTGTTTTCTGTTCTTTGTGACCAAAATGTTTTTGAGGACAGAAAAATCCATCCATCCAGTGATTGCTTTAATGGTATTGGAAAAAGAAAGTTTTCTTAACTAGCCTGAAAAAAACAACAGCATCTTCTTATTTTGACCTTACGGCATAATTTCTGTCTGCTGGACTGGTGGCAGCAGTGATCACAGGCACCTCCGAAGTTAGGTCTGGTTTAGAGTGAGTTTACACTTGGTGGTGAAGCTGTGATTGAAATGCAAAGATGCAGGTGAGGATTATACAGGTTGTATTGTGCAGCTCTCAGGAATTACAACCTAGTGAGTTAAATGCTTTCCTCCTTGTTCTCCTCCCTTTCCGTATCCACTGCTAGCACGTCCGTGGTTTTCACGTGTCTGTGCATCCTTCTGTGGTAACTTCAGTAACAGGGCAGGGGAAGAACAATTAATTCCAGACGTGGCCCTGGCACTGCTCGGAGTGCGTATTGCAGGGAGACAGTGGCTCTGGCCATATGCCCGTGTAAATATAGACATAGTGCCATTTGGTATCCAAAAATTCGTTAGTCACGGAGATCTTCTCTTGTCAGCAACAGTAAACAGACTGTT
This sequence comes from Todus mexicanus, assembly GCA_013389965.1. Taxonomy (NCBI): domain Eukaryota; kingdom Metazoa; phylum Chordata; class Aves; order Coraciiformes; family Todidae; genus Todus; species Todus mexicanus. Next base: position 26,505 of record WEIS01041598.1, read on the forward strand.
TACTAGCGAGCGCTCTTACACCCTGCAAAGCTCTTGAGGACCCGATTCTCCTTACAAAGATGCTCATTTTAGTCAGGGTTGGAAAGTCGTGTATTCCAGAGGTGCTCTTCATGCAATCTGACCCGGAGTTGGTGTTTTGGTTTTTGGGTTCCTCGTATCGTCTGCTCCAAGTCATTTCTCACTCCAGCAAGACCGCTGGCCTTCAGTCCTCATGTTCGTGGCTTGTCTTAAGCTTGGCATCACAATCGCACATTTTATGATGACCTTAACTGGCCGTTGATAATACTCCTTTTGACATCACGCAGGGTCGCTTTACAGTTGAACAGAGTCACATTGTAGTGCTGGCGTACTGGTTGCTGGATTATTACCCAGCTACAGTGGAGGGTGACTGGAAATACTGTTTGCAGAGAGCAATTTACGCTTTGAGAGGACCCACACGGATAATACGGAGTTTGTTCTGTAATTCTGCTGCTGGCTTTGGGGTCAAAAAGGACACTAAGAAGGCATTTGAAATAACTTTGTTTACAGATATCACAAGCTGGGAACTGGATTTAACCCCAACACCTTAGACAAACAGAAGGAGAGGCAAAAGGGGCTCCCCAAACAGATCTTTGAGTCTGACGAAGCTCCAGATGGCAACAGTTACCAGGATGAACAAGTAATGTACCTTTAAAACCTTGCTACATAAAACCTGATTTATAGCCGCGTTTTAAAAGTGCAGTCCCTTTCTCATTATAAGTTGCTTTTAATTTGTTGAATCTCAGGATGACCTTAAACGCCGTTCAATGTCGATTGACGACACTCCCCGGGGCAGCTGGGCGTGCAGTATTTTTGATCTGAAGAACTCCCTTCCAGATGCCCTTCTCCCAAACCTACTGGACCGAACCCCAAATGAAGAGATCGACCACCACAACGAAGACCAGAGGAAGTCCAGTAGGCACAAGGAGCTTTTCGCACTGCATCCAGCACCAGATGAGGTATTTTTACATACACGTGGGTGAAGCTAAATAAAGAGAATGTGAGAATTGTCAGTCTACCATAGATTTAAAGGAGTTAAGGCAACCTATGGTTTAGCCTTAGCTGTTTTGTGGGATGCGTGTTTTTTAGCATAGCGTCTTACCATAGCTATTGTTTTCTGGAGATTGGTTTTCCTTTACGGTTATGCGATCCCCTATAATGTAGAAACATTAAAGGGATTTAATTTAGCATATTTGTAGCTGCTGCTGAATGCAACCTTCTGGTAAGCCTCGAATTAAATTGGTGCTAGTATCCTAGAAGGCAAAAAAGAACGCATATGTTTGCTTCTTAATCCTGTTAGTGGTTTGTACAAAGTGTTGCGTATCTAATTTCAGGAGGAGCCTATAGAACGACTTTGTGTCCCTGAAGTACCCAAAGAACACTTTGGCCAAAGACTCCTGGTGAAGTGTTTGTCCCTGAAGTAAGTATCGCTCCAGCAGACACCTGCTTTACAGAAACGGAGAATTTAAATCCGTTGTTGTATCCACGTGCATCTGGAATAACTCTGCTGCCTTGTTTATTACCCTTGAAGGGATGTATCATTGTTTGGTTTGGCCATAGGCTTAAAGGTGAGCTCTGTAAAGGATACATTACACGGTACAGTGCATCAGACAGTTTTATCTTCAAGACTTTCTTCATATTGGTGTGGAATGATTCGGAGAACATTCACCTTCTGTGGCTGTTCTCTGCTTCCCAGGCAGGCTATAGCTGTAGCTGTTCCGTGTTACTTCACAGCACTCGTTCAGGGCTCTGAAGTTGGCCAGTCATTCACGTTGAGCTGTCACAAGAATATTTAAGAGGAGGAAAAAAGAAGTATTGAAAACACTTAAGCCTTAAGCTATAAGACAACCAGAGATTTGCCAAAGTTTAGACTCAACAACCTTGACGGTGTCCCTTTAAGAGCGAAGACTTTATATACTTAGCAAGCATTAACTGGAGGAATAGAAACCTGTTAAACAAGTTTAATGAAGTGGAGCTCCTGAATATAGGGTTACCTGCAGCTGGTTCATTGCCTATAACTCTTCTCTAATAACACAAGGTAAAATTTTACTGTTATTCCCTTGGAGAAATAAAGTACAAAACTGATTTTCCACACTGCTGTATTCATCTTCTGTGTCCTCAGTTAGGTCAACCCTTCTTATTAGAGAGCTCCAGTTAGACTACATTGCGGCTCATAACGGAGATATATGTGTGGGACATATCTCCTGCTCGTAGAGTGCTCCAGGACCTAATATAGCCATAGAGAGGAACTGATTTTGCAGCCTTTTATGAACTGGAACAACATAATATGCAGTAGCAGTGGGGCTTCCTCTCCGAAGGATGGCGTCTTTAGCACAAATAAGTTGGATGCTGGAAATTAATGATTTCTGCTTTTTAAGCATCTCTTGCAAACTGAAGTTGTAGCAAATCTGCCCACGTACATGCTTGTTTGTGTACCACAGTAATCCCTGAAGCTCTAGGGAGCATCCAAGATCATGCTGTCTTAACAGCACACAGAGGAGTATGTAGTCTTTTCCCTAGGGAGAAAGCTGAGATGACCTAAGCAGGGTCATTTTCAAGTTAATGTCACCTTTGTAGCAAAACTAGAGAAAGTACCAGTCTGATGATGCAGTCCTGGATGGTGTTCTCCTCGCTGGCAGGAGTTCCAGGCTGAAAAGCTGAGAGCTCTCTGCAAGGACCAGGTGCCTGGGGATGTCCCACTGTTGATTGGGCATTAATTTCAGGGGGAGGCTGTGCAGGCAGGAGAATGGCATTTCAGCCCCTGCTTTCTTTGGCATAGGGACAAGTTTTGACTGTTTTTTAATTTCTTTAGCTTCCCAGCCGATTTAAGTTGAGCTCTGTTTGGTAGGTCAGTGTTCTCACTGGAAGGGTTTCAGTTAGCAAAAATACTTGATAACATCCACTCTGAAAACTCGACACCTTTCTGGGAGAGTTTTTGAGATATTTACGTTCTCTGACAAGAGTTAAATGTTGAAAGTTACCGAAATACCAGTCTCAGGCTCTCCAGAGGAAGGAGTTTTCTGTCAGTAACGCCAAGAGGGGCAGTTGACCGCTTAGCCACATCAACAGATCAGCAGAGTGAATTAGCACATAGGGCAGCTTCTCGAGGTGACCGGAGGAGTGAAGTGGTCCAGGTATCCCAGTTAATCATTCTTCTCCTTTTAAGGAAGCTGTTAAGTTGCTTTCCTTAGCTTTCAAGCAACACTTGAAGAAGATAAAAGTATTTGTAGACCCAAATCCCAGCCCTTCTGTTGGGTCAATGAATTAAAATGGCTTTTAGAAGGTCCAGGGAGCTCCAATGCGCGTCCTGGTGGAAGCAACCAGAGGTGATGCAGGGGAAGCAGGACGGGAGAGACGTGCGGGGGAAGCTGGGGAGCAAGATCCGTTTTCGTCAGGAGCAAGCCCTGAGGTTGGGTTGACATCTCAGCTTAGCAATAGCCAGCCACCACCTCAGGAAGGATTTGGGGAGAGGGTAGGTTGCTCTTTCTTGCAGAACGTAAGTCAACTGATTTTACGTGTTTCTTTCTTTCTAGATTTGAAATAGAAATTGAGCCCATTTTCGCAAGTTTGGCTTTGTATGATGTTAAAGAAAAGAAGAAGGTAAGTTTTTAATTACTTGAGTGATGACGTTTCCCCTGAAGCATTACGAAGCTGTATTTCAAAAAACCCCAGGAATTAATTCTGGAAACAAACCTTTATGAAGACAGTGACTCACTAGTGGTTGGAAGAATGATGAAGGCACTTCATGAACCATCTTCTGTGTTCTGCTGAGTAAAACAGTGGAAGTATAACCACTTTTCTAAAAATATTATCTAATATGTGAGTGCCTCAAATCAGAATATATATGTTGTTCAGTCTTGGCTTTCAAAAGTCTCCTCCCCAGAGGGAACTTAAGTTACTGAAACCTTTTATTTAGATTAAGTTTTTATGACTTGGTTAATCTCTTTCATGTGATTCAACGTGGTGTACGGCCAAGTAACATTTTAATAATGCACGAGAAAGTCATACGTGCTAAAATCAAAACAAAACTGAGGAGTCTTTTCAAGATCTAAGCCATAGGAAACGCAAAATACATTTATTCCCCTATTTATGTCCTGTATTTAATATTTGAAGAGTCTCTTAGTTTTCCTAATTCAAGATATTAGCAGTAGTGGAGAGAAAAATGTTAAAAATATGCATTTTGACATTTATCTCTTCAGGACTTGAATTTAATGCATTGAGTTTTAAGTTATGTAGATGAGAGTATGTGGAATATTATGTGAACTTTGTTTAATATTTAAATCACATTTCATAAGCCAGTTTTATCATCTCATTACTCCATTTTTACTCTCCAAAGTAGTAAGTTCTTTAGTGACCTCTGGTGTTGATAACCAGCTCACAAGCATTTGGGCTTTGAAGCCTTGATGCGATCAGGATTTGGTGTTTCAGCGTAGAAGGTTCGCTGCCTGTCTTTCAAGATGTGTTGGGTTTTTACTTTTTCTGTTAATGATCTTATATATCATTTTATTTTTTGATACTCGGGTATTCTTATTCAAATAACAATTGTAAGTCCAAGTCCTGTGATGGAACCAGGTATCTTTTTTGACCTGCATGGTTTGAAAGGAGGTGCTGTTTTTTCACTTGTGTTCATGAACAGTTAAAATAAAGAGAATAACTTTTCTCTTCTTTCACCCAACTTCTTCCTTAGATTTCCGAAAATTTCTACTTTGATTTAAACTCTGAACAAATGAAGGGAATGCTTCGTCCACATGTCCCCCCTGCTGCTATCTCCACCCTGGCCAGATCTGCCATCTTTTCTATCACTTACCCCTCGCAAGACGTCTTTCTGGTAATAAAGGTAAGAAACACCAGAGAAATATAAGTAATTACTGCCTCTTAAAATATCAACAAGTCTGGTGGACTTGTTCTTATTTCCATTTGCAGAGCAGAATTCTATTCTCAAGAGCCTAAAACACCAGCACCACAGGATTCTGTTCCATTTCAGATATTGTCACTTAGTCTGTTCTGTTCCTTTGGAACAGAAACAGTTCAGTGGAGATAAGAGCTGTTGTATTACTGAAAAACTAGAAAGAGCACAAAGGTTTGCTTGACATAAAGCAGCTTTCTGGGGCTTGACCTTGGTTTTTGTGTGAAACAATGTGCTGACTCCCTAAGATGATAGATAAGCAAGTGATTCGAAGATATGTATTGATCTGAGTATCATTTCAAAAATGATGGATGCCCCGAAGCCAGGTTTTCAAATGTCTTTGAGAATTGAAATTGCGAAGAGAGTGAGGTCCATAACTGGAATAATATGCCACGTTGGTCACTCCTGGAATAAAGTATACAAAGATAAATTTTCTCTTCTTTCATTTGATTCAACGAGTGCACAAGTGTTACTGGTTCAGATTGGCATTTGAGTCAGGATTTTTTGGGGCTGGTTTCTGCATAAAAATCATCCTTCTGTAACAAGCAGAGTTTAGTACATGCTTTCAGCTCAGAGGCAGTGGTGGCTGTGTTTTGAGAACCCTGTTGACTGACGTTTCTGCAAGTTCTTTATGAACTTAGATGAGAAATAATGAGGTTCTTAGATGAGGAATAAGCTTTCGAGAATGAATTAAGGCTTTGTGGCATAACAAAAGAGCCTCAGGTGAGAGTAAGGCTTTTGGTGGTGTTGAAGCACTTTCTGCTCTCCGCTTTTTGATACAATTCTCTGAATTCCTTCTAAAAGTCGTGTTTTGCTTATGCACACATGTTCACTGTTCTGATTCTCACAAGGTAAGAGGAAGAGAGAACCCCAGATTTATGAGACAGGGATCTGTCTGAAAGAGCTTGTGACTGCACGTTAGTGCTTGTAAAAACAGTAATCCAAGAGGAGCTGGTGGCTTAGGTCATTTTTGGACGTGGTGGTGAAGAGGATGCAGTCAGGGATACACAGTGTGCCTTATTGGGTGAATTTTCACATTTTGTTTTACTCAGACTTCAGAAGCAAATATCTCCTCTTCACTAACTAATTATTTCATTATTTGATTTGAAAATGCACTGGTTTAAAATAGCGCTCGTTGTAGCTGAGCGGATCTGAGTCACCTCCTTGTGCTGCCACAGTAGGTCCTTAATATGGAGAACTGAAATGAGAACAGAATTCCAAGAATGGTGATGCTGAAGACAGCGCAAAGCCGTCTGTAAGACCTTAAAAATGAGCTGAAAGTGGCTCTAGAACAGATCAAAGTGGGCTATGTTCCCTTTGAACCTGTAGTTTACACTTGTGATTCCGTTACAGCTGGAGATCTGGGAAGTTAATGGTTCTAGCAACTTGAGTGCAGTGCTTGTTGCCACACTCACAAAGGGAAATCAAGCTCTAACTCTTCGGAAAGAATGTTTTTGCTTCCTAGTGTTTGTTCAGTTTGACTGTCCTTGCTGGATACGTGTCCTTATAATGGTTCATTTTCCCTTCACAGCTGGAAAAAGTATTACAGCAGGGAGATATTGGGGAGTGTGCAGAGCCGTATATGATTTTTAAAGAATCTGATGCTGCAAAGGTAAGAATTTTTTCAATGTTTTGATTAAATTTGGCTGCAAGCACCTTAAGCCATTTTGTTACTAACGAACGTAAGTTAAACATATGTTATTTTCTTCTGTCTTGGACTTGCCAGACATTGATACTGTTCCTGTCATTAAAAGGATCCATTTCTGATTAAGAATCTAGTCGAGTTCTACAGGCCAAAAAAGAGTCGAAGACCCTTGAATCTTGATGCCTTTTTGGGGTAGAGTAGTTAAAGGTCATCAGTTTTTGTGGCTGACATGGGAGATGTGTGGTCACCTCCAAGCTCAGTCATCTGTGATTCCCTGTCCCCGAGGATCAGCTGTGTGCTTAGAGCTGGGTTAAATCAAGGCAGCCTCTGATGTGAATTTGCAGTAAAATCTCAACTTTTCCATCGTTTCTGCAGCTTAATCCCATCACGGTACCCCCACCTTCCTCTAGAAGGGCTATAAAGCGGATGAAATATGTTAACAGGAGATTCTCCATCAGGGCAGATTTTGCGTTGCAGTGCATTTCTCGCTCTTTTTTTCCTGCTATTTTCTGCTGAATTTTCTTTTTCCTAATATTGTAAAGCAGGGCCACACTCCGCAGCGGGATGAAGCTGTCCTTTTTACATATAGTAAGGGTCATTTAAAATATTTACACTTCAGCATGCGTTCTTTTCATTAACAGCGTTCCTTTAATTCCTACCTTTAACAATTTGGGCATTGCCCTGTGTAGTAAAGTTTTGGGCATTTTAAAGTGCAGCAGATGGCATAGACCTGCCCCAATTTGACTGGTTCTTTGTCTTTGCTTCTGTGACTCCTTCTGAGTCTCAGGAATGATTCCTAATTTCTCGTGCAGCTGGGTTAAGCCAAGTGAAGATCAAATGGGAATAGTGAGGGCTGGATGAAGGGCAAAAGAGAGATGCCAGCCCTTCCTCTGATCAGGGGCTTTCCGTTATGCTTTTATCAAAGGAGTTGAGAAGTTCTTTAGTTAGTTTTGATTAAACTCTACCAAAGTTTTGCCTTCCTGAAGTTCAAATATATTTTCAGCTGAAGACATTCACAGTTTTTGTCTCTGTCTTTATATCGCTGCACTGTAATATGAAAAAATTGATAACAAAAGTAAAAAGGCTACATTTCCTGTGATCAGTCAGTTGACAAGTGCAGGATGCTTGGGAATGAAGGTGAAAAGGTGACTTTTTTCAAGATCTCCTTCCCAGCAAGGTGCATAAAGCGTATCCTGAAGCAGAAGAGTGTGAGCACCAGAGCTCTCTCTCTTGTTATCCAACCCCTCGTCAGGGACTTCTCAAAGGCCTGTAGGTAACAACCTTTCTAAAGTAAAAAATTGCTCTTTAATATGCAGAAATATGAAAAAGACCTCTCTTATTCCTTTTTTCCCCTCAAGAAAATGATTACAGCACTGCTTGTTTGAGGAATGTTCTCAGTTTCCCGTGCAACTCCAGATCATCTGAGCACCTGCTGCATAAAATCCCATGAAGAAACGCCTTTTCAGACTTGATAAAGCTCAGCTTTTCTTGAAAGGACAATGCGTATTAGCTTACTGGGATTTTTCAGGCTGTTCAGGAGGCTTAAGAACACAAAGGCAGCTGCTCTGACTATCGGGTTGTCCTGTGTCTGGTGCCATTGGCCTGATGGCAGTTTGGGGAAGCAGAAGTCCTTTCACACAGCGCTTAGTGATCCTCCTCTAGAAGGTGCTATCGAAGCACAAAATCATTCCAGGCTAGAATTTTTACTTACCGGTTCTGCTAGACAAACCTTTGTTCCTGTTCCTCTCCTTTTAATCTCTTGGATTGATTATTTTCTTCGCAGAATAAGGAGAAGTTGGAAAAACTGAAATGCCAGGCAGAACAGTTTTGCCAAAGACTAGGCAAGTATCGGATGCCTTTCGCCTGGACAGCCATTCATTTAATGAACATCGTGAGCAGCGCTGGAAGTTTGGAGAGAGATTCCACGGAAGTTGAAGTTGGCACAGGAGGTATGGTATCCAACACCAACAAATCCAGAGTTTACTCAGGTCTTGATTCATACCCTGTCGCTGCCCTTGCTCCTTTGATCGTTTTCCTCCCCCTGCCCTACACCTCCAGATAGTCTTGGGTCATGGTTGAAATAAAACGGAGAAGTCCACGATAACAAATGGATTTATCATTCAAGGATTTTACAAGCAAACCATCTGCTATATTATTTAAAACCAGGCTTCGAAGCATTACAGGCTGATGAACATTTTCCAAAGGAGTGGATTAATCTTTGCGAACCGCGTAGCTCATCTGAAACTGCTCTTCAGCATCCCCAAAACCGCCAACTTCATCATCTTTCAGAGCGGGAGAAATACATAAATCTCCGCATGATAAAGACTTTTATAATAGCAGGAAGGCACTGGGGTGAGGTTGCTGTGAGAGGAGCAGAAGTAGTCAGCTGTGCTTCAGAGCCTCCTGATGCCTCAGGAGGGTGATTGTCTTGGCATAACCACCTCTTCGATCACGCTTATTATGTGATTTCCAAATGCAGCACCTATCTTCTCGCATAGAAATTCCTGGTTGGAGCAAAAGCAGGGTCTTGGACTGTTGTTTGTCTTCTTTGCTTTTTAATTCCTTCCCCTTTTTATTTCTTGAAGAACGTAAAGGATCGTGGTCGGAGAGGCGGAATTCCAGTATTGTCGGGAGGCGTTCGTTAGAGAGAACCACAAGTGGGGACGAGGCTTGCAATTTGACCAGTTTTAGACCAGCTACTCTGACAGTGACAAATTTCTTCAAACAGGTACTGTATGAAGCTGTCTAATTAAGGAGTTCCCCCCTTGGACAGAGTGATTAGATCATATGAAGTCAGTCTAGGCCTGAACGATTGGTTAGTGATGATTTCAACGCGTGTAATGTCTGTTCCCTGGCCACAGGATATCTTTGAACAGCTACAGTGGGTTATTGTATTGGAGTGAGTCCAGAGGAGGCCACAAAAATAATCGGGGGGCTGGAACCTGTTTTGTATAAAGAAAAGCTGAGAGAGTTGGGGTTGTTCAAGCTGGAGAAGGACCTAAGGATTCTATTGCAGCTTTTCAGTATTTAGAGAGATGGGGACAGAGTTGGGAGCAGGGCCTGTTGAGACAGGACCAGGAAGGATGGATTGGAACTGAAAGAGGGAGATTTAGACAATAAGGAAGGAAGTTTTGGATGCTAAGGGTGGTGAGAGCCTGGCCCAGGTTGCCCCGAGAGGTGGTGGCTGCCCCATCCCTGTCCCCATTGCAGGGGAGGTTGTTGGGG
>WEIS01041598.1:36706-84159 GCA_013389965.1 Todus mexicanus
ATGGTTGGACTCAATGAGCTTAAAGATCTCTTCCAACCTAAACGATTCTGTGATTACGTTCCACTGACCATGTTCTGCCACCCTCTTTCTAATATACACCAGTTCAAACCTCGTCACTACGTTAGCAATGATTTACAAAAGCGTGTGTTTATTTACTCGCACTTTAAAACTTCGAAACAACTTACTAATTTCTCCTTTAAAAATTTCGAAACATCGATTTAAGATTTCAAGGTTTTGATTCTTTCGTATCTTTTATTTTTTAGCTTCCCTTCCTTTTCTCCCATTGAGTACAATTAGTTGAATATTACCCAACGTCTTTCTCCTTCCATTTGCTTATTTTTTCATATTGTGATTCGTTACCCTTATTATCAGATACCTTCTGCTTTTGGGTAGTTCGAAGGTGGCACAGTCACGTTTTCTATAATGCTTCCAAAATTAACAAAGTTCTGAGAATGTTGCACAAAGAAGACTGGCAACAGACTTCCTTCTACATCCCACCATTTCTTAGCACTCCTGGAAATTAAGGCTCTTTCAGACTCACATGAAAGCAAAGGCAGAGGAGAAGGAGTGAGGATCTCTACCTGAATGACGGATACTTCTTCAAACTATTATGCTTGCTAAAAATTGGGTATTTTGGGGGATCTTTTAATAGCCGTTTCCAGTTTTGGAAAAGATAATATTGGTGGGGAGAGAAAAGGTTTTCAATGAGAAGTTCCTGCAGCTGTCAGGATGATTAATAAGGAAAAAAGGAAGGAAAAAGGATGGAGACATGAACTGTAATTTAGCCTGTTAATGTTAACACCTTGTTCTGGGAGGGGACGTTGTGAGATCAGAGGAAAGAGACTATGGTGTTAGATGGTTTATTCATTCTTTCACAATCCTGAGGCATTTTGTAGGTAACCGTTTTCTTCCCAACATCCAACAGGAGGGCGATCGCCTGAGCGATGAAGATTTGTACAAGTTCCTCGCGGACATGCGGCGGCCGTCATCGGTGTTACGGAGATTGAGACCTATCACAGGTACGCAGCCAGATCTTTCGGGCTCACGCATCTTAAGGTATTTGGTTAGTCCTTCCCAATTACCACCCAGTTCTTTTACATGAGCAGATGAAAAAACCCTAAGAAGTCATTGAGAGCAATCCCTGGTAGACCACGAGCACTAAAGATGGCACTAAAGATGGCATTTTGGCAGGTTTTTCACTGGTACCTATGCACGTGCAGCTCCTGTCACAATGAGGGTAGTGTCTGTGAGAATAGGATGCAAACCCCAAAAGCCCACACCCAGCAGGGGTGAGGAGCCTCTGCTTTCCTGAGTTAACTGCCACTCTCTGGCTGAGAGGAGATCTCTCTCCTGGCTCCCACTTGGTTGATAGGAACAGGCTCCACCTCTGTTTGAGAAAGGGAAATGAAAACGCTGGCACACCAGCCACGAAACATTGCTGGTCCCTGACCTGTGCTATTCCTGACAATATTTACTTAACCTGTTCGTCAAAATCGCCAGTAACAGCAATCCTCCCACTTCCGCAGCTCATCTCTCCCAGCACTCAGCTGGCCTTGTTGCGAGGTTAGCTATTAAGAAAACTTTGCAAAATGATCTTGCTGCAGATTAATCTGATTATGGTCTGTTGTGCCCTCAGGGCAATTATCACAACCTTTCGAGTGGTTGAATACTGTTAATAGTTCACTCTCATTCGCCTCCTGTTTGTAGCCTAACCTAGCTCAGGTATTTTTTTACGCTCCCTCAAAGGTTGTGATTTTAAAATTGCCTGTTACTCTTTGCTAGAGTTTTTCAGTCTGCCCAAACTTTCCTTCAAGCATGACGCTCTAAACTGGTTATGCTGCTCCTCCTAAGAGCTCATGCCAAGCAAAGCCAATTAATTTTTCTCCAGTCTCTTAGATGTGTATCCTTCCAGTTTGATCAGCCAGATTCCTGATAAGGCTTGGGGTATTATTTCTAGCGATAGGTGAGCCTCACAGTAGCACTATCTAGACTGTATTTCCCTAAGCTGCCTGTGAGAACAGCATTTGGGACTCGATAAGATCCATTTTTCCTGTTGGTTCTTATTATCTGCTGCCCCAATTGCCCTAGTTTGAGTCACTGTTCTTTGTTTTTAACAATCCACGTTGGCTATAATTCATAATTTATTTATGAGGTTAATATGTAGGATAGTAACTTGAAGAAACAAAGCATGAATATGCTTTTTTGATTTAAATTAACTTCTGTTTATCGTAATGAAGCCGTTTTCTTCTTACAGCTCAATTAAAGATAGACATATCTCCGGCTCCAGAGAATCCCCATTACTGCCTAACTCCAGAGTTGCTGCAAGTCAAACTTTACCCAGACAGCAGAGTTAGACCTACAAGAGAAATCCTGGAGTTTCCTGCCAGGGATGTCTACGTTCCAAATACCACATACAGGTTAGAGTTTCGAAATACGTTTCACATTTCAGGGCCTGAGACTTGCAAGTATCGAAATTCCTACCTTATCATCTGGTTCGTTGCAAAACTTGCTCTATCAGTAGATCTGCTCTGCCAGAGGCACAGAAAGGGTCCGAATTGACACAGCGAAAAATACACAGTCGTGAAGGGACAGACATATTTGTGTAAATCTTGGCTGTGAACACTAACGAGAGGTTTCTCCATTTCACGCAATTCACAGGGAAATCTGGGTGAATTCTCTTCAGTTTTATGTAGGTTTTTTTCTTTGTCTTTCTGCTGAAGTCATTGTCCTCCTACTGTTTTTATTACTTTCTGACACTTTCAGTGACTTTTTTCCTTTGAAGTGGGGGATAAAAATGAAGAAAATGCAGAATCTCTTAGTTGATATTTCCATGTTGATTTAAAAGCAATTTCTCTGTTTACAATTCTTGAAAAAAAAATCTTTTGAAGATCTGGAAGATAAGAAAGTTTTCTAAAGTATCTTGGAAAACAATAACCTTTCTATAACTAAGCCCAGGCAGGGAGCAGATTTCTTTCATTATGTAACATTGTTCATATAAAGCTTTTTCGTGGTATCTTTGAAGACTTTACATATCTGAGTGAAGTCATCGTCTTCAGCTGAGTAATTCCACCAACTTACTCACCAAATCCATTAATTCTTGTAGAAGTTAGGTAAATACAAGCCAGGTTTTTATAAATGAAATCTTACAAGAAAGAGTTTAGTCAAGTTCCGTATCTCACGTATTTTTATCAGTTTTATTTATTTATCTATGTGTTTATTTTTTAGAGCTTGGACAGGTAATTAAACATTACAATACACCAGCACAAATAAGCAGCACTGTGTGATCTCTTCTTTGTAATGAATCTGTGAGAAGCGAAAGTATTTTTTGCAGTTTTTTTCTGTAATTAGCACGTTCTGTTCACAGTTGTTTCACTCTGACAAGTCACAGTTTAACCCCATTTTCTGTATGGTTGCAAATGTTGAGATAAAAAATGCGTACTGTACAAGGGTTGGGTAAGATATACAAGTCAATATGACTCAATGTAGCTGCAGAATTGGGGTCTTTGTCAGTCAACACTCCCACAGCCGGCCACCTACAGTAGTCCTGCCGTAGGACTAGTTAGTTGTACCTACACAAGGTTTGTTGGTTGGCACCATTGACTCCGTTGGAGTTGCCCCAAGGGCAACTGTTCTTATTTGAAAGGTGTTCTGTCATGTGCTTGCTCGGTCTTTCATTTAGTTTCACAGTTAGGTGTACTAAAAGGTCACAAAGGAACGGCTCTGATTCCATTTCAAGTGAGAAGAAAGGATCTCTCACTCATTTCAGTAAGCTTTGAAGCTTAGCTCTTAACTTGCAGTAGAGAAAGCGTAGTTCTTAAGTTGTTCTTCCAAGTATGGTATGTAAAAGATGAGGCTTGTGCTTGGGCTTACTCCATGTCTGTGTACACATTGGTAGCTGCTGAAAATTTGTCTGCAAATATGCAGAACCCTGAAATGCGGAATTACCCATCTTCATTTTGCTCAGAGAGACATTCCACAACAATAACATGAACCAAACATCACATCAGTTACTTTACAAAACAAAATTTCCTTTTTTTTCCCCCCCAATAGATTAATATCTAAATGTCTCGGCATAGCATTTTACCAGCCCTTTGTTTACTGAAGCACTTCTGTGTTCCCTGCTACGTGACCCAGAAACAAATTCAACAGCCTGAGAACCCATTCCCCCAAAGAATATTTTCTAATACATGCATAGGTGGTTGATTCTGGGCATTAGAGTTTCATCCTGGGGAGGTAAAAGCTCCATGAAAGTTACAGCACGTTGACATTGGGCTAGAGGAATGGGAATACTCACCGAACGTACTGTAAGACCAGCACAAATGAGTCAGGTTTATGTGTTGGAGAAGACACCATACAGCGTATGGTTTGAGACTTGCTGTTAGACATAACATGGACTTCTTTGATGTAGTAATATTCAGTTTGTGTGTTCTGAACCAGGATGCACCAGGTTGAGGATTCAGTCAAAACTTTTTAAGTCTGTTGGGTGTATCAGTATTCTGGTTGACTTGAGCAAGTAGTATCTTCCTTTCTTAGGCTTCCAGTATAAGCCTTTTCTTCTGTCTAGCCTTCCTCTTGACCTCGGTGCAACATACTGCCCGTTAAGATTGGTTTCCTCACATTCGCTGTGCCACCAGCCTCCTAAGGAAAAATACCATAATGTCAGTGACAGTTGTACTCTAACATATTGTGCTCGGTTTCTGAGTAGGCGGCTCCAGTTTGCAATGTAAGCCTTCTTTAGACCACTTCCAACAGAAGTGGCAGCTTCCTGGTGTACCCAAGTGAGATGGTGCTTGTATGTGACAGCCATTTAGACTTGCAAGTTGAGGACCAATATAAAGATATCGTGCTCCTCGTTATGGTCTGCTCCACACTTCCACGTTTCCTTTGACCCTCTACAACTGACTGTCTGCTTTTCTGGTGTTTTTCTCGGCTACAAACAGTTAAATCTCTGAATCTACTGGAGGCTGGAGAGCCTTTAGTAAACAAACTCTGTTATTAGCTGATGTGCTTAACCACGAGTTTGAATTACAAGCCCAATTCTGCTTGCAAAGGTCTGGCAGTGACTCTGTGCTAAATAGGAAAGTTTAGCTCTTTGGAAGTCGTTGGCCACCTGCTTTATGGTTACTGGAGCTGAGTAATGCCCTCGGCATTGTTTCAGATGTGAGCCATTTTCAAGCCTAGAACGCCGTACAAAATGCTTGTTGCATGCAGGAGGTGTCTGGAGGGCAGTTCTGTATCCCCTGGTTTAATCATTAATAGCTTTTTCAATTTTTTTTTGCTTTTTGCGGTAAGCTGGCGAAATGTAAAAGCTTCGTAGAATCAACAAATCAGGAATCCATTAACCAGATTGTATTTAAGGAGAAATGTCTTCAGCCTTGCATCTCTTACGCTCTTTTGAGAGTGATTGTAGCGTAGATACTTGACAGACAGGTAAAATCTCTCTTTGAATTGCAGCTCACCATGACTCTCAACTTTTGGGTTCTAGTCAAAATGGAGTTAAGAGTCAGTTTGTCTTCTGTTTTTTTGCTAGGAGGGATTAAACAATCTGACCCAGACCAGGCATCAGAGGGAGACCTGCCTTTTGCTTCATAGCTTGGAATCTCATCCTGGGGTTTTATTTCAACCTGTTCTGCTAGTTCTGTTTCTGATGTTGGCTGTTTGCACAGCCTCGGTATGCGCTAGTTTTACCTCTCTATAAACCAGAAAGGTTGTGCCTCATTGTGCTGTCTGCCAATGAAAAACATCTTCTACCCTTGCCTACAAGTGCAAAGATGCTGCTACCTTCTGTGTTCTGTACCTAAAGCCAGGCTAAGAGCAGTAACTACCCTTTAAAGCATGCTACCATCCTTCATGGAACAAAGAAACGTTAACAGACTCAGCATACTGATACCTAGGTAATTTTCTGGACAGTTGAACTCGTTTGCGATGTCCACGTTATGGTCGGCAGTTGAGAACCGCAGTTGTGTCTGCTCTGGCAGGGCGTTGGGGATGCTGCCGGAGATCCGGGAGAGCTGCAGGGTGTAGCGTGTCTCGGGGCCGCCCAGTCTGAATGCGTACTGGATGTGACGTCTGTTATCCTTCCAGTCCTGCAGCTCAATCCGTAAGATGTAATCCCCTTGTCTAGTAATGGCATAGGTCTTGTTCAGGCCGAGCCAGAACTCCTCTGCAAAGCGGTGGTACAGAGATGCTGTTAATACAGAGCTAGACACGAAACACGCTACGCTTTTCAGATCTCTGACCGATCTAAGATAGCTCGTTCACCTTTAGAATACCGGTATCTGAAAAGATGTGCTCAAATAAGCCGCGCAATGCCAGAATTGAGAGGTGTCAGAGGTGAGGGTTAGGGGACAGAAGTCACCGAGCAGAGTTAGTGGGGAAGGGGTTATGTGATAATATTCCCCATGACCCCTGTATCGCTCACACTGCTGCTGAATTTGTTTTTACAGAAAACCTGCGGGTAGTATGTGTGAAAATACAGTATTTAAAAGGGTTTATTCATTGCTTTAATTAAATCAATAATACGAGTCTTGGGGACTGTTGATCTTTTCAGAGGTCTCCTGCTACATTCTTTTTGTTTACCTCTTCTTAATTGCACACCGGTGATCAATAAAAGCAAGAGATATAAATGAGCTGGAGCTTCTCTCAACTTTCCCACCTCTTGTGAAACTCTGAGAGGGAGCTCAAGACATTTAAAACACGCGTAATTGGAACTGCGTGACAAATGAAGCAAATGACATACATAAAACCTAATTGCAATTGTATTTTTTAAGGAAAGAGCTGCAGAATTAAAACCGAGCTTTCAATACCCTTCTGCACAAAGTGAATTCAACTTCGGAGTTTTTCTTTTGCTAGAATTCTGGATAATTGGTTTAATTGGTTTCATAAATTATATTCATTAAGTAGCTTATTATCAGTGCTGCTGGTATCCATGCACAATAGGCAGTTGCCACCTGTAGAAATAGCGTGGTTGAATGTTAGCAGCATACGTACAGGTGGCATTTAAAACTATAGGAGACAAGATGGTTTGAGTCAAATACTCCCACAATTTAAAGATAAGGAGCCTGTTATTCTTTATCACTTTAGAATATGCGGCACAGAACTGAGTAGGGCGTAGCTGAGACTGATGCGATCCCCTGCAAACCTCTCTGAAGCTGGAAAGATGTGGCTTCATGCTGATGGAGTATGTGGGAATTGGAGCCCGATCAAGGAGCAACTGCAACGTTCAACATGATCACACAGATTATCCAAGTTAAAGTCTACCTCAGTTGTGAGTTACTGTCCCAAAATGCGGGAAAGGTTGGGATATAGCAGCTCTGTTGTAAAGAGCTCTTGAGATGTTGCAGCTCTTTATTGCGTCTACTCTGCGCTAGTGAGGCCCCACCTGGAGTACTGCGTCCAGTTCTGGGCACCCCAGTTCAAGAAGGATGGGGAACTACTGGAGAGGGTCCAGCACAGGGCCACCAAGATTATTAAGGGAGATCTACCCTATGAGGACAGGAGAAGAGGAGATCGAGAGGGCATCTCATTAATGTCTATAAATAGGTAAGGGGTGAGTGTCACGAGGATGGAGCCAGGCTTTTCTCAGTGTCGTCCAATGATAGGACAAGGGGCACTGGGAGCAAGCTTGGAGCATAGAAAGTTTCGGATAAATATAAGGAAAACCTTTTTCACAGTGAGGGTGCCAGAGCCTGGCCCGGGCTGCCCAGGCAGGTTGTGGAGTCTCCTTCTCTGGAGACATTCAAACCCCGCCTGGACACATTCTTGTGTGACCTAATCTAGGTGATCCCACTCTGGCAGGGGGGTTGGACTAGATAATCCTTCGAGGTCCCTTCCAACCCCTACAATTCCGTGATTCTGTGAAAAGAGGTGGAACTGAGTCAATATTGCTGCCCAGATTGGTGAGGTTTTGATCTGTGCTATGCCTAGAAAGTCAAAACATTTGCTCAACAAAAGTAGACTGATCTAATTGTGCGAGAGAAGTATGTAAAATATTCTGGATGGGGAGGCTTTTGGGCAGCACTTGGAGCTACGAATTCTTTGGGGTTGATGATTAACAGGGGAACGTGGGTGTTTCCTCACCCTATCCAGCCATGGAGGGGATTGGCCACCGCTCAGAGAAGCCAGAGGTGCTTACGCTGGGGAGCACACGCAGCCTTGGGTGCTCTTGGGCATGGAAAAATTGGTGTGATGGTTTTAAGGGAAACAAGACTGCAGAAGGTTGGAGAGAAAGTAGGAGCAGCAACTTGGTGAGGCTTTGCGTTCCTGTATATTTTAAAGGCTTTGGGAGGTGCTTTCATGAACAGTAAAACCTGGATCATTAAAATGGCTTTCAAAACATTCCGGCCTTGATTCAGCAGAAGTTTCTAAACACACATTTGAAGGTGTGTCTTCGAGAATTCTACTGAGTTACGTTTCCTGGTAAGCAGTTTCTAGTGTTCTAATTAGGTAAGCTGTTCAGGTTTGTTTAAAGGTTCTGTGAACACCTTTCAGTAGGAAGATTCAGCTTCTCAAATCAACTGATACGAGTAAAAGACACACAAAAAAAGGCGTTTTTACCATTGAGGTCACCAAAACCGTTTGTGTAGGCGTCCCAGGTTTGGTTGAAATCTAGTGATCCATCCAGTCTGTTCTGGATTACAGTCCAGGAGCTGCCTGTGAATGGAAGGGGAAATAAGTCTCAGGCCTGGTTTAAGTCTTTAAAGCACTAGAGAGAAGATAGAAGGTGACTGAGGCCATCAGCAGCTGACCTAGAAATGACACTGCTGTGGCTGTCCTCTGCAAGCTCGCTCTCCACCACAGTGGGGAAGAAAATGGGTTTGCATTGAAGGTGGCTCCACCTGAGTCCCATTTACTGTTCATTTCGCAGCAGATCTGAGTGCGCTACACTGAGCTATAGAGTCTCTCAGCTGGATGGAGAGTGGCCGACTGATTCGTCTTGGCCTTGGCCCTATTAACTGCCCATGGCTGTGCTCTTGGGTGCTCCAGTTTTGAGACAAAATGGGTTAGCCTAAATCTTCATGGAAGAAACTCAAGTGAGCGCGGCTGAACAGAATGTGGGGCCGTTCGAGTGTCCTCTGCCACCCTTGGGGTGACTCAGCTCACTGCTCTGACTTTCTTAAACTGTTTTTCATTTGTTTCTCAGGGCTGAGAAACACAAACAAAGAGGAAATGATAAAAAAGAGATATGAAATGATCCAGACGTTTGATCAGATTGTCAAACTTCCTCTACTGATAGCGCTTGACTGGGGGAATGGAACTCCAGAGAAGGTATGAAGTGTTGGAGGCTGTGTCTGCTGTAGGGCTGCAGTGGGGGCTTTCTCCTGGCCAGGTCATGACACCCTCGTTTTACCAATTGCAACAAATGTAAGCAAAGGAGCTTTTTGCACAGGTCAAGCCCGTGCCGCTCTGTTTGCACGTCAAACAAATATCATGGCCCTGCCACATCTGCCTCAGCGTGTTCGCAGCCTCTCGGAGGAGCTGTGGCAAAGGGACCGTGCGGGGAAACTGGGCAGGACATGCACAGAGCAGTGGAAAAAACCCAGGGAATGGTGAACTGGCTAAACTAGGCTAAAAGGAACAGGCAAATGGATTTCTCACAGCGATAGAACTTGGGTAGGTGCTGTGTGTTCTGCACCGTGAAGTTGTGGATCTCTGTGATACAGGGCTACTGACTCACCCAGACAGAACAGAGGAATCCTGTCTGCAGGACTCACCTCTTTGAGTTGGTTTCATGTATCTAAGTCTGAAACAATTACCCTTGTTAATGAAGCGAAATTCCACTAAGACATTTGCTATTTCCTCTTCGCTTTTCCTTGGAAAAGCCATTCGTGGTTGCAAGTGACTTGATGATCTTAGAGGCCTTTTACAACCTTAACGATTCTGATTCCATAAAGCAATAAAACGGCATCTGTAATTGCCATTTCCATTATCTATAGAATAAAGGGACTTGATTTTAAAAAATATACTAAATTTATGTCACAGGATTGAGAATCATTTCCTCAGTATAAACTGTGAGTAAAGAGTGAAAGGAATGTTAAGGAGACTTCAGAATATAGGAAACCTGAGTTCAGAGCACAGCCAGGCCAGTAAGAGAAGTCAAGAGGATATGTAAATCTTGAGTTTTGGGGTTCTTAAGGATGAGACACGGTTTTTTGGCTTATAAGAAACTGCTTAGGTGAAAATTAGACTATTGCTAGCCCAGACGTCTTACCAAATTTCATTTCACAGTAGACATCGAAAGCTTCTGAGCCGTTGGGCTTAATAGTGTAGACACCACTGGAGCGCGTGCCGCTGTTGTAAAGAGCAGTGCAGTCACGAGCGGAACCTAGGAGAGCAAACAGCAGGCACTTACAAATCCTGGTTTGCATGTGGTGAGTCCTAATCCTGAATTTCTCTATGGGATAGGGCCAAACCGAAACCTAAACCGATCATTTGGGTAGCTTCATTTTACAATGAGTGTCTCAAAATGGACAAACTGCTTTGGGCTCGGTAGTAGAGCTACCAAGTTGTAGGTGGATTGCACCACCTGTATTAAGTTAGGCAAGGTTTCGATTTCATTGATTTTGGGGGATTTTGTTGGGCCTAAGACTAGACTCTGGCAAATGAACTTTCCTACCCCTTGTGAAGTTCCCCATAAATACCATTCCCATTGCTGCAGTTTGAAAACACCTCTCAACTTTGAAGAAGGATCTTCCAAATCTTACAGTTAACCTGTGTGAAGTAAATTAGTTTTCTGCTCCTGTTCTCCAAGACAGGCACAGGCAACGCCAGAGGTGCCAGTACAGGGCTGGTCACAGCGTGTGTTTACAGGAGGTGAATGGAGGGTGAAGATTGAGGACAGGGTTACTACAGTTTTGGTCTTGATTCCTGTATGTCACCCCAGAGACAAGCACACATTCACTGGGCTAATAGGTGAAGCCATTTTCCCCAAAGCAGGAGGTGCAGCTCCTTCCCACAGCGCTACACACAACACGGGCGTCTTTTGCTTTTAGTCTTTGGCTGTTAAAACCAACAGAGAATCTTCACAGAGGCCACTGCAAATGCAGCCGGCTGTGTAGTCACTTCTAAGGGATAAAGCTCTCACCATCAGGTGGGTATGTTCCAGCTGTGGTGTTGCGCAGAGGAAAGGGGGTGGCCTCTGGTTCGCTTTGCTCTCCCATGAAGGAATCCTCCGCCAGTTCCTGGAGCTCGATGTGGTTTAGCTGAAAGAACCGTAATTACGAGCTGTTAATTTCCCAGGGCTCTGAAGTGATGAGATTCGTGGATCAAACCGAACAATGTCACGCAGAGAATAATTTTTCTTGTGGATGTAATCCTTCAGAATACCCAATTTATAAACCAAAAATAACTTCAGAACCTCACTAGTGGATTTTGGTTGCATGAATGTCAGCTGTGCCGCTGCTCAAACAAGGCTGGATTCATGAGGCGAGTAAATAACCCGTTCTCAGGAGGTGCACCTTAATGGGCAAACAGATTTAACTTATTTCCTCAGGTGACACTGCTTAGATAAATAATACCAACATCTGAAGAGCACAGAAGCCACAGTTCCTTAGGCCAAAATGTGTTTTGCTTTCATCGCCTCCTCTTAGGAATAAATTAAATATGAGCATGTCAGTTGTACCCAGCGTTACGGTGACACATGTTGAACTGCAGAGCATGGTTCAATATTGGAGCGAATATTGGAAAAGATGAGAGAGGTGGGGAGTAATGATATTTAGAAGACCAGTGGAAGAACAATAATGTGATGGATAGTAAGAGAAAAAAGCAGAAAATCAGCAGTCAGAAAATACAGCAGCTTGGTGTTGACAGACAGTATTTCAAAGCTGTGTTCTTGGCCATTGCGTGAATCACAGAATCACAGCATGGTGGGGATCAGAAGGGAACTCTGGAGCTGCTCTGGTGCCACCCCCCTGCTCCAGCAGGGTCCCCCCGAGCAGGGGGCCCAGCATCGCAGTGTCCAGGCGCGCTTGGAACCTCTGCACACAAGGAGACTCCACAACCTCTCTCGGCAGCCTGGGCCAGGCTCCAACACCCTCCCCCCAAACAAGTTGCTCCTCCTGCTCAGCTGCAACCTCCTGCCTTCCAGTTGGTGCCCGCTGCCCCTTGGCCTGGCACTGGGCACCCCTGAGCAGAGTCTGGCCCCAGCCTTTTGACCCTCAGCCTTTATCTACAGTCCACCCTGACCATAGCCCCCTGCCTGGCAGCACAGCTGTCTCACCTAAAAATGTACTTGTCTGCAGTCAAGATTGCTTATACCCTCCACTCTACCCCCAAACCGTGAACAGGAGGGATGACTGACCCGAATAAATGGTTGGGCCATGGATTCCTTCAGTGTTACAGGAGATAACAAATTCTGAAAAGAGAACTAGAGGTGGTTTTCCTGTACCTTGTCCTCCAGCTCCAGGATTTGGTTGTGCTGTCTGTCAAGTTGCACGTGCTGGTCCTCTACGATTTTGAGAAGCTGCTTGATGTGGTTGTCCTGCTGCTCCACGAAAGCCTGAGGACAGAGAGGGAGGGAGGAGAGGTGTGGTTAGAAGCAGCAGAAGACCTTCGCCATGGCACTGCCTCCGTAACTCATGCCGTGGGGCCAGTTTTGAGAGGCACAGACCATTTGACATCACCTTTCATTTTCCAAAGGGTTGCCTGTTTGGCTTCTAAAGGGGAGAATTTCTTTGTCTCTGATGTGAACACCCATTTATTTTTTTTTGGAGACAGAACTACAGGCAGCTTTGCAGACCTTTTTTGGGTTTGCTGTTTTCCTTCCATTTTCATGCCCAGAACAATTAGGTTCTGTGAAGTTGGCTCTTGATTCAAATTATAGGTATACTGCTGATCAAAAAAAGGAACAGTTCTCAGCATTTAGGGTATTAGTCTCAGATTTGGGAGATCTGGATTCATCTTTCTGCTTTGACATCCATGCTTCGTGCTCTCTACAGCTACCTGAAAGGAGGTTGCAGTGAGACAGGTATTGATGTCTTCTCCCAGGTAACTAGTGATAGGATGAGAGGTAAGGGACTTAAGCTGCGCCAGGAGAGGTTTAGGTTGGGTATTGGGAACCATTTCTGCACTGAAAAAGTGGTGAAGCGTTGGAACAGGCTGCCCAGGGAGGTGGTGGAATCACCATCCCTGGAGGTGTTCAAAAAATGAGTAGATGTGGCACTTCAGGACATGGTTTAATGGTTATGATAACAATTAGTAGATGGTTGGACCAGATCTTGAAGGTCATTTCCAGCCTTTATGATTCTACAATTCTGTCCATCACGACACCATCATCCACAATGACATGCAAACCTATGGGCTTGGTAATCACATCATTTTCCTAATTGCAACAAGTTTTTATCATCATCATTATTATTATTATTATTATTACTACAGAATTTCTTAATACTGATTTGCAAAAAAATACTGAAAAAGATACGGAGCCTCACAATGTCACGATTTTCTCACAGATTTCAGTGGGGAATTTGACTACAAAATGAACAGTAGGTCAGATTAAGACACTGACTCTTTTTAAGAGTATTGCAGTGATTTATTTCTCAAAATACACAGTAGTGCTAGAGCGAAGGGGAAGGGAAAAGCTGCGCTTCTCTTACGTAACACGGATAGTAGCATTACAGTTTACTTCGGCTTTGCACGTCAGGGGCGGTCACAAGTCTACTTACTTTGAGTGATGAAATTTCTTTTGTCTCGTACGTCAAAGGCTGGACAATGGCCAGTTTGGTGACTTTGTCTTCCAGGCCCCATACTTTCTCCTGCAGCTGGATTTTGTTTTGTATGAGGTCTTCAATCTTGGAATTCATCTCCTGGGAGAGATTCTTTATCTCTTCATTGTTGATTTGCAGTCTGGCCGTAGTTTGTCTGAGCTGTTCTTCTTCTTCTTTGATTTCACTGGTTTGCAGTGAGAGCTCGTAAAAGGACCTATCATAAATATAAAGTTTTTCAAAGATGTCATTCATCTGCCCCTTCGTCTTGTGGACAAAGTCTTTAAGACCGTGTCCAAGCTGGAGGAGTCCATTGGCTAAGATTCGTACGTCATCTAACATGGCAAATCTTGATTTTGTCTCGGGAGACGCAGCAGAGTCAAAGGAGGAGTAATCCTTCTCGGCTTTAGCTGAAAGAGCAAGTGGGGAAATGAATAAAAAGACTAGAATGATTTTCATGTTTTCTGCTCTTGATACTCTTTAGTTGTTCAGGGTGCAGGGACTCTTCCTGCTGACAGTTTTCACTCTGTGACTGTTCTGGGTTGAAGAATTTTGTCTATTTATACTCCCTTTCATTTTAGAAGGGGCAGACCAGCGAGTTGATCATTAAACGGGCTGTATTTGTACGAATGTAACCCCTCTCGAATGTAGGTTGATATCTGCGAAGATAAAACTGAGAGACGGGCACGTTGCTGCTTAAACTGCTTCTTGAACTTTTCCATCTGCCAGACCTTCTGTTATAAAATGTTATTGATGACGTAGCGTTTTTCACGCAGCGCTTTTTAATAGATTAATTTTGAGTCATCCCCTTGATAAGGACCTAAATGGCTTCTTGTTTGTGTTGTATGATTCCTTTCATTGCCTCAGGAGCATTAAAGGGTTTACTGTGCTTAGGAGCGCTGGACGCTGTATTTCAGGTTGTGCAGCTCCTTGGTTAAGCTGCAGAAGGGCAGAATATCCCCAGATGATTCACACAACTCGCTTCTCATCTTGTGCCGTTTTCTGATGTAACTCATTGTGCTGCAGTGGATTTACTTGTCATCTAGTTCAGATTAAGTGAGAAAGAGGGAATTAGGTCCAGAGATTGCCTGGATGTGATTCTACTATGTTAAGGTTTGTGCAGTAATTTCGACCATATAAAGCTTATTTTTTAAGAGCTTCTTTTCAGAGGTGGGTGAGATAAATAATACCTCGCTTACATTTCTCACCTTACCATTCCCTTTACTGTTTAAGATTCACACTACGTAAAGCAAGTCTACAAGTACTCTGAAATAAATGTCCTGTCCTGCAGTGGGTCTCTGCATGGAAGCATGTATGTTTTTTGAGTAGTGTTGCAGTATGAACGAAAGGTATTTTTCTTTCTGGAATGACTCGGAGCAGTCTGAGAAATCAAAATCAGCCCATGCATAATATAGTCTGTACTTGGAGGGGTTTCAGGTGTTTTCTGAGGTTCTTCTATGTTTAGCAATTATTCCCCTGGATTTTTTTGTTGTTCACGTACATACGCACGTGTGTCATGAAGCATCAATAGAAAAATTATTCTAAAAATTAAGTTTTCTCATACGTTGAAGTTCCTGTGTGATGAAGGATTGATAATATGCAGGTAACCTCCCCACTCATGATTAAAAAATGGGAAAGTATTTTACATTTTCAGTTAACTGGTGGAGAATGTTTTGTACCAGTAGGATTTGGATCAGACAACCTGGAACATCTCCACGAAGTCTAGAGAAACAGGAGCATGTAGATCATCAGTGGGGAGAATGGGGATTCGTTCAAAGAGAATCTGCTGGCATAGAGTGGACGCAAATTTAGGAATTATACTTAAATACAAGCAATAATTATTATTCCATACCAGGAAGCAGCATGGCATTTTCACAACCCAAAGGTGCAGTTCTGTCCCATAAAAAAGAACCCAGTAATTTCTGGACGTGCCAAGTGTCCCACCACAGCCGATGGTCTTGAAGGTCCTCATCCTTCTATGTCGCTGAGACCAGGTACCAAGAATTGCCTGATAATGACCAAACTTGTGAAGGCAAAGGGACAAGTAAGATTTTCCTTTTTCTGCTGCATTTCAGGTAGTTGTTAATTCACAGCATCATAAAGGCTGTGACCAGTTGGGAATCATGCATTAGAATTTTAAAGCACTTGAGCAAAGCAGTGAAGTAATGGTGTAAAACTGCCTGAACGCTTAGAGTTTTGGGGGTTCTGGCGCGAGGTCTCAGCTCTGTCTGCGCTGTGCGAATAGTGGGGAAACCTCTGGGAGGGCAAGGACGTGGCGTGTAACACTGCCAAGGATCAGAGCACCCGTTGCTTCATTTGAGCAGCAGCTGGTGGTTAACTGGCTCTTCAGATGCTTGAGCTGGACAGTCCTTTTGCCTTCCAGGTCAAGGCTGTGAAAAAGCTTGAGAGACGCAGACACCACAGCGCTCACCCGATATTCTGTTCAGTTCTCTGCAGCTTGCATTAAATCAAGTCAAAAATAAACTCGTCAAATCAGTATTTACGTAACGCCGCTAAAAAATCTGTTAGAAAAAGTGTTAGAACAATTAAGTTATTCATGGGACGCTGGTCATCCTGGAGGGTTTGCATTGAGTCATCATTCCTGCAGCATTTTCTCATTTGGTGGTACCAACGGAAGAGGATGAAGAGCTCTTTAAATTAATTTTAAAAAGAATAAAATCAAATGCGGGATCTGGGCAGCCCTTACAGCACTTATATCGTACCTTTGTGGGAAGTTGTTGGGGTTCTTAACACTCAAGCTCTGAAAGGCTCGATGGTTTTTGCTTTGAATGGTAGATATGTAACACCTGATAACCTTATTAAACACTTGCAGTGTTTAGGAAAGTAAGATAAACCTGCACTTTTGGATGGTTTGTATTTTCTGTAGGGAAACTCGTTGGAGTTTCGCTTGTGTCCATGAAGTTTAAGTGTGAATTTTATTAGACCCTGACGCTACTCTATAGTAGAGACCAAAATCAAGCATCTGGCATCCGACACAAAGATTTTGGGCTGTGAAACTGGAAGAACTGCTTGCAAAATTTTAAAAAATAATAACTTTATGCAATCCACTTCAAAGTACTTGAGCGGCTTTGGTTTTACAGGGTTTCAGGTGAATCATTTTCGGTTCTTTTAGCTGTTTCTTACCAGAAGCCTTTCCTGGTTTTGTTTTAAATAACTTTGAATTCTTCCTAACCCCATCACTCCCCAAAATCTTTCTTCTTGGCTTAGTCTTCAGAAAAACACAGGAAGTTTAGAAAGGTTTGTTTTTACAAAGGGGAGAAGCAGTCAAAATGCTCGGATGTCAAGCATAAAAAAAGCACGAGCAGCTGCCAAGAACGTTTCCACATTAATGCCAGTGCCAATAAAGTCAGACAGCGATAAGCTCGCTACAAGATACCACCCGTAGATGTCACAACCGTCCCTAAGCGAAGCACGACCCAGGAATGCAGAGGGGAAAAAACCTTCTGGTATGATTAAACCGTAAGACTCAGGGGCTGTAGAAACCCTAAGAGGGGAATACTGGCTCTGAGAGACCAGTCAAGAAAAGATGTATGTAACAAACATGATCCTGAAGATCCTTCGTGCACCTGGGCAACCCTGATTAAATGGGCTTTAAATGATTTTTATAGTGGGAATAAAACAAAGGAAAAGGTCTCTGGGTTTTACTGAAAAGAGAAATTTTCATAATAGTCAAACATCCCCTCTAAGGGTTAGGATCAGCTCTTACTGTTTTAATGCCTATATGAAGGATTTAGCGAAACGACCGCAATCACATTATATAAATATTTAGAGGAGGGTCTGGTGCCATTATTTCCATGGCTTGGGAAGCCTTTGCACTCTGGCAATTCATTTTATGGAAGTAAAAGTGCTTTCGAGATCTGTTTGAAATAATAGGATAAGTTTTGCATACAGTTTGCATCACATTTTAAGAAAAGCTCCAGACAGAAGTCCTTGGGTTTAAAGCTTCTGGCTGAAACTTTTATTGATAGAAATCTGCAGGTATTATCATCCAGAAGCAGCTACTACCTGGAAGCATAAGGACCAGTGGTCCTTTTGTTTGATCAGTGCATGCCTAGCGTGGGTGTTGGTGTTGCAGTGTTATTTTCGTGGTCAGTCCCTTCTCCTTCCTTTATCTCTTCTATAGGGAATTGAACACTGTGATATGAGACCTCCCTGTGATGTCTGGTCCACTAAAAAGTTGCTCTCTCCTCTTGCTTCCCATAGCTTGTGTGTAATACAGGGCTGGGGCTGTCCTCTCTTGGTTTTTGAAGACTTCATTCAGTGCCATGCCACTTACCTTGCCTCTGGAAGCCCAGCAAGTTCAATGCCTATCATCTCACCCCTGCAGGGAGGCAGCTTCTACCATCACTTTGCACAGAAATCTTGTTTCACATTTTTCAGGGGATGGTGGTTACAGCTCTGGTGTCCTATGAAGTCTGCTGAGTCCTGGTATTTCATGGAATGGTTTGGCTTGGAAGGGACCTTAAAAGATCATCTAGTTCTAAGCCCTCGGTCATGGGCAGGGACATCTTCCGCTAGAGGAGGTTGCTCCAAGCCCTGTCCAACCTGGCCTTGAACCCCTCCAGGGATGGAGCATCCACAACTTCTCTGGGCACCCTGGGCCAGTGTCTCACCACCCTCAGAGTGGAGAACTTCTTCCTAATTTCTGGTCTAGATCTCCCCTCTTTCAGTTTAAAACCGTTACCCCTTGTCTTATTACTACATAAAAAATGAGAACGTGAGATATAGTGAATCAAAGGAAAGAGGGTTACAGAGGGCAGTTAGGAGGACGCTAGCCTCCAGGAGTGGCTGCTAGACAGGGACGTCAGTTCCTTCAAGAGATTTAGAATGTTCCTGTCAGTTTTTCAGCCATCAGTCTCTTTCTGGGACTCCTGTGACTGTGCTTGTGGTAGATGGGAAGATCTGTGGCTTTTACTTATGTAGGATGAGGTAAAATAGGATTTTTCATTTGGTGTCACATTCTGATTTGCAAGCTGGGGGATTTTTACCCCTCTCTATATGTAAATTTTCTACAAAAGGAAAATGCCTCTAATAGGAAACCTTCTGGAGAGAAGCTGCCTGAACAGGAGCAAACACCCAACTCTCCCCTGTCTTACGGTGACATCTGTGCATCGTAATGTCCCGTAAGCAATGTGAGCTTCCTAATGAAACTGTCCTTGGAACCTTTCCCATGGCAAGGGGTGGGAGAACAAGCTGTACGTCACCTCCAGCGGCAATGTCTGCTTCTAGGTCTCTAGCACCCTCTTTCTATCGTGGCACCAAACTAGTGAAATGTCTCCTTTGCTCCCAGCCCTAGCAGAGGAGGTGGTAGGAGAACTGCAAGCTTGGTTTAGGCTCATCTCATCTAGTCAGCGTAAATCAGTCCGAAGCATAAGCCTGCCTTTAATATAGGGATCCTGGAGCCTGGCTTCACAAATACATTAAATCCTTCTCTTAAGCACTAATACTACTTAATAAAAGTTTTATGAGCAATGTACGTTTCCGAGTAAATTTTCATATCCATTTTCATTTTAAAAAGAACATCAAGGAGCAAATGTATTCATGGCAGAACAAAGTAATTTAGTAGAGTCACAAAAACCAACCACAGGCCCCCTCTGGAATGGGAAGAGAGCGGTGATTAGGCAAAGCGACCAGTGGGGATGGGATTCAAAAACTTAATTCACCATGAAGGACTTGAAAGGGAAGAAATTCCCACATGTGAGCTGAGCATATTTCTCTGCCCGGAGGGGTGAGGAAAAAGAGCCTGGCTTCATCCTGCTGCCCTGTATAGACACTGCCTGGAGCTTCTCTCTTAGAGAATTCCTCAGGACTAGCAGTAGATGGGAGTACCCATGAAATTGCGGAGCAAACGGGGTTACCATCAGAACCAAGTCCTTGTGTGGGATTAATTTGCCGAAACATTGCTATCCAGCATAATTTCAGCCAGCCCAGGGCAGCCCAGCCTCTCCTCCAGGAGAGTGACCTACTGCTAGCCCAGTGCAGGTGCTTTGGATGCCCACTGCATCTCAAAAGGCACCAGGTGCCTTCACTGAGCAACTGAATTACTGCCCTCCTGACAATCAAAAAAAAGGCTCTTTCCATTTTCAGTCTCCTGTTGCCAGCGTTCTGCTTCATTACGCTTAAAATGTTGTCCTGCTGTGCTCCTCACTGCAGTTTTCTGTGCCCATCTGTTGTCTCTTGTCTCTCTGGGACAAGGAACAGTTGGAAACTACTTACAAATTGCGTTCAGATTCACTGAATAGTTCCCAGGGGGGGACAAAAGAGAAGGGAACCTCTTTTTTCCTCTTGCCTTACAAGTTAGGGCTTGGTACAGAATCAGTGTTTGGGTAAAATGCAATATGTCAGTCATCCATCCCTAGAAGATACGAGGCAACAACATGAACCTTTCACCTGACCCATCAGGCTGTGGTGAGCATCCTTCTTGGTCCCTCATGTTGACGCCTTCCCAAAGTGTGGTATTCAGGCATGGAGTTGGAGACACCGTTCCATCTGAGTCGTTGTGAGGGCTGCCTGTCCACTGAAGCTACAGATATCCATTTATTTGAATCCACTTTTGGAGGAGAAGTGCAACCTGAGGTCATCATAGTGTAAGGAGATTTTTTTTTAAAAGCAAGGGAAAAAACCACAGGGCATAACAAGGAAGGTATTTAACAGGAACCAGCCACTCGATATCGAACAAACACACACTTCTCGGTGCTTTTCTATTCCCATTTTCTTTCCACTTGAGCTTTGTAGCTTGTAGAATCACTGGCAAATTTTTAGATGGATTTTTCAAGAACCCTTATAAACAGGAACTATTTCAAAATACGATGGCAGTTAAAAAAATTCTGACTTGTGATGTCTAAAATAAGGGATGATTATCAAATTGCTTGGATGCCTGTGCATCTATGTTCAAGGGAAGACCATCTGGCTAATGGGAAATGTCAAACCCCTCACTTTTTGTGTTTCCATAGAGGTTTAAGTAACAGCATTAAGAAAAGTGTGGACCCTCTCATTCTCACGTAGAAATACTCACTTGATGCCTTTGTTTCTTGCAGGAATCTTCTTTACGTCTATCCTCAGAGCCTTAACTTCGCCAACCGCCAAGGGTCTGCCAGGAATATCACTGTAAAAGTCCAGTTCATGTATGGAGAGGACCCAAGCAATGCCATGCCGGTGAGGATACTGTGTGCTCCATGTGAATGTTGCATGCTGATACAGTATTTCAGAACAAAGAGTACGTTTTGTGTAGAGTTTGCTGAGTAAAAATATAGTAGCTGCTATTTTAACCTGGGATGTTCGCAGTGGACACCCTGTGAAATAACATCTTTGCTTCCATGCCAAAAATATTCAAGGTGATAACTATACTTGTGTTTAGGGCTAGAAGTCATCAGCACTTGGTGAAGGTCTGCGTAGGAGTGGTTATGTTCACCAGTTCTTCAGTCACACCTGTGTCCGTGTGTAACTGGAATTATTAAAATTGTGCACACTTCAGTGACTTAAGTGAAACGTTGTCAAGGAGGCCACCAGCATCCTGGCTTGGATGAGCACTAGTGTGGCCAGCAGGACTAGGGCAGGGATTGTCCTCATGTTCTCGGCACTTGGGAGGCTGCCCCTCAAATCCTGGGTTCAGTTTTGACTCCAAGAAGAAGCTTGAGGGGCTGGAGCGTGTCCAGAGAAGGGCAACGGAGCTGGGCAAGGGGCTAGAGCAGGAGGCTGGGGAGGAGCGGCTGAGGGACCTGGGGGTGTTGAGCCTGGAGCAAAGGAGGCTCAGGGGAGACCTTCTGGCTCTCCACAACTCCCTGAAATTCAGGAGCCTGGAGCCAGGGGGGGTCGGGCTCTGCTGCCAAGGAACAAGCGCCAGGACAAGAGGAACCGGCCTCAAGTTGCCCCAGCCAGGGGAGGTTGAGGTTGGAGCTGAGGAACAATTTCTTGCCCAGTGTCAAGGGTTGCCCAGGCGTGTCCCAGGCTGCCCAGGGCAGGGGGGGAGTCCCCCTGATCCCTGGAGGGGTTTCCAAGCCGTGGAGATGTGGTGCTGAGGGACACGGGGCAGTGGTGCCCTGGCAGTGCTGGGTTAATGGTTGGACTTGATGATCTTAAAGGTCTCTTCCAACCAAAACAATTCTATGGTTCTATGATACAAGTGAAGGAGCATATAACAAGCAGATAGAACTGTACACAGCAGCCCAGACTCATGAATGGAATTATAAATGTCCCTGTGAGGATATGGAACAAATTCTGGGCACAGTTTTATAGGGGGATTTCTGTTTTTTTTTTCTTTTGTGCAGGTCATCTTTGGCAAATCGAGCTGTCCTGAATTTTCCAAAGAAGCCTACACAGCTGTGGTCTATCACAACAGGTAAAACACAGGACAGCTGATGAAAGGACACGACCCCATGTGGATAGTGGGATTCCACCCACAGGAACAGTGGAGTAACTCACCAGTGACTCTGTCTCGGTGTTAATTATTTCACGATGACTATCTGGGTGGCACTCACAACAACTGCAGTGTCAGTTGATGCTATCGGTAGAGTCGGAGTCTTTGTTTGCTCTGATACAAATCAGCATTGTGCCAGGGGCTGTGATCCTGAGCACGTAGCCCAGCTCAGCAGATGCTGTAAACACAAGTTTCACGTTAGTAGTCGTGAAGATTTACATCATAAACTCACATTAGTGTTTGCTTCGTTATTTTGCTGCAGCCTCTTAGGCTGTAGTTAGAAGTTGGAAGGACTTGGTCTTGAAAATAAATTCATTGCAGCTGGGGTGAGGAGTGCTGAATTTGGCATTAAAATGTTGATAGTCTTTGTAGCTTTACTGGGGAGAGGTGCACTGGGGAGAGAGCCCTGTCGTGCAGTTTGGGGGTTGTGGCCGTCTCCACCTTGAGACAGGGGTTTCTTGTTCATGGCAGTGCTGGGTTAATGGTTGGACTTGATGATCTTCAAGGTCTCTTCCAACCCAAACAATTCTGTGATGGGGAGCGGCACAGTTGAGAGCGCCTGTGTGAGGAGGGGGCTGCTGCTTTCATCTTTTGTGGACTGTAAAGGCATACACCAAGTTTTTCCAGTCTTTGGTGATCAAAAGGTGGCATCTTAATCCTTTGGGGTAGTGTCTGTACTTCCCTCCAGATACTTTAACTCCCAGGATTCAGTCTTGAGCAGAACGCAGTAAACCACACAGCTTGTATTGGTGACTCAGTTGAGGGTCTGGTCTCTGCACAGGTCGCCTGATTTTCATGAGGAAATCAAGATTAAGCTTCCAGCCACCTTAACCGATCACCACCACCTGCTTTTTACGTTCTACCACGTCAGTTGCCAACAAAAACAAAACACCCCCTTGGAGACTCCAGTTGGATACACCGTGAGTGTCTCTCAGTTTTTCAGCATGGGATATATTCACAATGCGTTTGTTTGCAATTTGTTTCGCATCACTGTCAACTCACACACCATTGTAGAATTAGAATTTGACAGCCACGCCTGCAAAGTTCAAAAAAGCCTTAAGAACGGAGTGGTTTTATTTTCTTTTTCTTTTATTCATTCCTTCTCCTTAAAGTGGATACCGATGCTTCAAAACGGACGGTTAAAGACTGGTCAGTTCTGCCTCCCTGTTTCACTGGAAAAACCACCGCAGGCTTATTCAGTGCTCTCTCCAGAGGTGAGTTCCTGATGCTGAGAAGCTCTTCTGCTAAAAAGTGAAACTCTTAGGTTATTTATTTCTTAAGTACTGTAAAGTTTAGGCAGATGCGTGTGTTTGTGTTTGGGCACGTGCGTGTGATCTGAGGATAAAATGGAAATAAACAGCGGTCGCAATTAGAAACGCCTGAGCTCTGCTCTCTGTCACATCCTCACTCATTTTCCTGTTACCCTGCAGGTTCCGCTCCCTGGGATGAAGTGGGTGGATAACCACAAAGGGGTTTTCAACGTGGAGGTGGTTGCTGTATCATCCCTTCATACTCAGGTAAACGTGAAGAGAGTTTGACAGTCATTTGACAGTTGAAATGCTGTCAAAAGTTGATGCCGTGAAGAGTCCAATAATTACGTGTAGTGAAATTACAATCTCGTTTTCAGTTCTGAGCCAGCAGCCCTGTTACTCCACGTTCTGCTGTGAGTATATTTGAGAAACTCTGCTTAAAAATAGGAGCAGCTTGGCCTTCGTTTGTAGGGGGTGAGTGGCCAGCGGTGTCCTCTGACCTCAGACTGTTGTATTTGATACAACAGATCTAACATACCATCCAGGCCTGTGATGTCTTCTTGGTTTTTTTCCTTTTCTCCTCAGCCTCTTTTATTTCTCCAGGTATTTTTCATCTTTCTTTGATCTGAAAAGAAGGATGGCGACCGTTTTGACTAACAATTTCAACTTATTTTATTAATTTCCAGTATGTAATTTGATGGGATTTGTGTATTTTATTTGTGTTGTTAAGGAGTAACACGATGCTAGTGCATTTTTGTCTGTTTTTTTAAGAATACACAGTCTGCGGGTCCTCTGGTTTTGCCCTGACAACCTCTGAACATCATCTGATTTCAGTTGAATTAGATACAGGGACAGAGCTCTCAAAGATGTTGAGTTCCTGCTAATTTTGTGGGATTAAATGGTCAGATAGAAGAACGAGGCAGAGAATCCATCCCTGAGGTCCATATCCATAGGAAGTGGAGTTACTTTTGGAACTTGTTGCTCATTATTGTTCTTGTTTTGCTTGTGTGTAGGACCCTTATCTTGACAAGTTCTTTGCACTTGTCCATGCTCTGGATGAGCACATGTTCCCTGTGCGAATAGGAGACATGAGAATTATGGAAAACAACTTGGAAAATGAACTGAAGAGCAGCATTTCAGCTTTAAATTCCTCTCAACTGGAGCCGGTAGTGCGATTTCTTCATCTCCTGCTTGACAAACTGATTCTTCTGGTAGTAAGACCTCCTGTCATTGCAGGCCAAATAGGTATTCTATTTAAGTTTTATGGAGAATTACATGGCTGAAAGTTTGACACTTCCAATTTGATCATATTTATGTAGAAATGAAAAAGTCCATTTTTATGCTTTATTTTAGTGCTGCTAATATACCATGTGTCTTCAAAATAAAACACACTGGCATCCAGGTCGGTGCTGAAATACGCAGCAGCAGTATTTAACACAAAGGTTTTCAAGAATGACTAGTAATTTGGTGTCCGCGTTGAGACACCAGAAAGGGGCCTGACTTGCATGAGTTGGATGCTCAGCATTTTCTTAGTGCTGGAGCTTGTCAAGAGGTCGCCTTAATGACATTCAGAAACTAAGAATTGAAATTGTCTTACTAGTCACCTTGGAAAATCTTGGGAGTAGGTAAAGTAAGAAGATGCAGATGCTGTATGTTGCTCTAGCTGTCGTGGATCTGTTAACGAATAATGAATTACCAGCGTGAATAATCCCTCCTTTTGCTCCCTGTTACGGGCTGTGCTCTGGCAGTACAAAAAAAAATCTCAAGTGGAAGCCAGGATTAGGTCCTTAATATTTAAAATAGCAGTTGGAATTTTTTGTAAGAAACTTCGATTGGGATGTGATGGAATGCAGATATCTAAGACTGCTTTAAAAACATCAATCATTTATTTTAGAATGGTTATCTCTCAAGGGAGGAGTTTTACTCAGTTTTTATATTTAATATTTTAAAGCACTTTTACTCTTTAAGTGTTCTATATTGGTGCAGTTTGTCTGTATGGATGTATGGAGCGTTGAGGACATTAGTGTCTAGCTTTTAAGAACCTAGATATACAGTCTCCAGCTGCCATCTGCTTCATCCCTAATTTGGGTAAAGTATCTACGTCGGTCCATGTGTAGATTTCTGTCCTCATTGTTTAGAACAGATATTTTTCCCCAAACCAGAATGAAATTGTTCTTTTTCAGACAGTTTGTATTTTTGCTAAGGCTTAAATGGAGGAAATAATTAACTGAGAAGAATACAATGAATATCCAAAGGATATTATCCATCAATTAAACAAGGACTTGATCTTATTACCATTGCAGCTGATGACCAAAATTGGGCCGATTCCAGAAACCGGGCCTAAATTCATTAAATTGGTTATTAATAAAAGCAGAAGCTTATCACTGCAGCACCTGTCTTCCTGTGGAGCTGTTTATTAGACCTCGCTCGAATACCAGGTTCAGTTTTTGATGAGAAATGCTTGCTATATAGACTCTGAACAAGGGTCACCATTTCTCCTTTAGAAGGTGGACAAAATGCACGTTTAGGATTTGCTCAGGAGCCCTGCTGCCATTTAAAACAAACTCCTTGCTTCTTCCTTTCAGTTAACCTGGGCCAAGCGTCTTTTGAAGCGATGGCGTCAATCATAAACAGGCTTCACAAGAACTTGGATGGAAACCAGGACCAGCATGGCAGAAACAGCCTTCTTGCTTCCTATATTTATTACGTTTTTCGCCTCCCGAATACCTATCCCAACTCACCATCACCAGGTAGCTCCTCTTTCACTTTATTTCAAGCCACGGTTTGTTAAAAGCAAGCAGAAGCTGCTTGCTGGCAGGTGCTCCTGAGCTCCGACTGCACGGCTGGTTCCCTGCCAAGGCGTTATTAACTTTCCCTCTGATCCAGCGTAGGCATTTACAAGACGAGTTTAATTACTGTTAGCCACGTCAGAGATTTAACTCTTTGATGATCTTAAAACAACAGTGTCACCGCTGAAAGACCGTGAGGCTAAATTACGGCAAAATACTGGGGGTTTTAGTTTTTATTTCCGTGGCAAGTAGACAGATGTGGTGCACTCATGGCTTGTCCTGCTTCCCGGTCTCCTCCACTAGCGCTTTCAGGCTTTGATCTGGTTCCAGCAAAAGTTGATACACTGGCAAAGGAGTGTGAAATACTTGAAAACACATGTCTGGGCGCAGGAGGGAAACAAATTAATTCTACCCCTGCTGAGAACAAGGGATGTATGTGCAATGTGGGGAGAGATGGTGTGAATGACAGCCGCAAAAAGCTAGGCTTTGGGAGGACTGTTGTGCACAACGCTTGCTCCTTGGTAGAGTGGAAAACCTCTGAGAGGGGTTGGGAAGGTTGTGTGCTTGAAATTGTGCCCGGTTCTTTGGTGGTTTTCAAGTGAGGTCTGGCAAAGTCCCCTTTAACTAAAGACATACCTCATACTGGCTGGCTAAATCCACAGGGAGCTCCCTGCTTCCCACAGATCAGTGGATAAAATAGCTTTTTAATCCCGTCCCATTCTCCGTGCTGCTTGCCTTGGAGAGCCAGGCAGGGGAAGGCTTAGGGAAGATTTCCTTATGGGCCAGACCTACTCATTATCCGAAGGATTTGCTGCGTCAGGCTGGTGTAAAGCAGCCTGGGATCAAGGCTGTGATTGATGGTCTAACAGGATGTTCTCTCGTACACCACCACAGGTCCCGGTGGCTTAGGGGGATCGGTGCATTATGCCACCATGGCTCGATCTGCTGTCCGACCAGCAAGCCTTAACTTGAACCGCTCACGGAGCCTCAGCAACAGCAACCCAGATATATCTGGGACCCCCACCTCGCCGGACGATGAAGTTCGCTCCATCATTGGCAGTAAGGTACATGCGCGCTGCTGAGGGTCTTACAGGAACTTCAGTGTCTGTTATTTAATCTTCAGAGAAATAACAGGGAAGGTTTTGTGACTTTCTTTCCTATGAAAAGATGTCCTTACTAATGCTCCCTTCTTAGACTTTTTCTGGCAGTTGCTGATAACGTAACTGGAACTCCATTCCTTGAAAACAGTGGCTGATCTCTATAATTTTTTGGAGACCATCCTGGCAGGGTTACTCCCACCAGTGTGGTGGATAGGACCAAGAGTCCTCCTGCACTTGTCTCCCCAAGCCAGGAATGATTTTACTGCCTCGCTTTTCACATGGCCAGCAGCCGTACCCTCTGACCAACTCTGTTACATCTCCCCAAATCTTGCATCCCCTGCCTTGCTGCTCTGTGGTTCCACTCTAACCTCCAAACCCCAAACTCTCTCTTCTCTGCGTTCAGCACTAACAGCTGCTCAGATGCTTTCTCTGCTGCTCATGTCCAGAGCCAGTGTTTCGCACACAGCAGGAATATTCCTACTCCCTGCATGGGCCAGAGAGGATTTTGGGTGGTTAGTGAGTGAGCCATAGTCCAGCCAGCTGAGTTGCCCTCTGAATTTACAGCATTCTGCACCCATATTGACTCCCCAAACCTAAAAGTGACTTTCCAGTGTGGGTGCATCAGCGCAGAGCATCTGAGACAGTCTCATTAGGCTCTTAAAGGCTCATTATGTGCATCTCCTGTAGAAGTGCCCGGCCCTCTCTGATGACTTCCCAAGTACGTAGGGCTGCTACAGTCCCAGTTTGAGCACTTCAGTTTTGTGCCTAAAATAGGTGGGATGAGCCAAGGCAAATCTGCAGTGTTGGTAATTCCCTTCCCTGAGAGGAGTGCCTCAGCTAGTCTGAGGTTCTCCTTTTTAATCTTCAAACTGTGATAACTTACACCAAGATGAGATGCTTCCCTACCTGTGGCCCTTCATTCTTGCAGCACAGATGAATTCCTGAGCCCCTTTGAGAATAGTTATGCTCAATCCTTTGGAAGATAAGTGAGCAAGTCGGTTAATAAAGCCATCAGCCTGGCTAGACAGGCTTCACACTGGTTAGTCTTGGGTTTTATAAGAGCAAGCAAACCATATTTTCAGCAAGAACTTCCCAATTTTGAATAAATACCAACGTAATTTGCTGACCAAATAAGAGTGGCTAGGCAAATCGTTAGTTTTTATGTCAAAGTTTGGACTTGTAAGTATTAAAATATTTTAAAGACCACTTCAGTGTCTTGCTAATTAAACTACCCTGACCTTTCGTGAAATGCCACAGGCACTGATGTGCATATGGAATTTACACAAGGCTCTCAGAAGTTTAACACGAGCTGGGTTAGTGAATAATGGCACAATACAAAATGAAGAGAGATTTAATTCTGAAGATGTGCTCCAGGCGTTAAAGAAAAAAACAAAACTATTCTGTGAATAATTGTTGAGGGGAAAGGTTTATTTTAGAGTAGTCTGAGCATCAGAAATTCAGCTCGGTCTGACCATACAGCCTTTTGGTTGAATAGAATTATTCCTGCTTGTTAATATCAATAGACAAAAGTAAGATACCTCTTGAGGTGTTGAAATGAATAAAAGGGTGCAAAAAATTCCTATTCTGTTTCTCCAAGTAATGGCTCAAGCACATATACCCAAGCAGGGAACCTGCCCTTCAAATTAGAATCTATCATAGGATGTTTTCCACTTTGAAGCAACAAATAGTGTTTTGTCGTTTGATGGGAGTCTTCAGAGTCCAGCCCTGTATTGTTTTTTTGTTGTAATGTAAAATTTGTATTGGTTAGGTAAATATGCTTTGTCTCCCCTTCATCAGCTTTTTCTTAATTTTGAAAATTCAAATAGTCATCCATCTGCTTCACAGGATTTGGAAGATTAGAAGAGGGTTTAGGTCTGTCACTTATTTTGCCTTCATTTGTGAATTGAGGCCATGTAAATTTTATTCCTTATTGCAGCAAATTTACGAACTGTTAAAAAAGATCTACGGGGAGACTTTATGCTTTAAGGGTTCCTAAAATGTTGGAGATGTGCTGGGAAAAAGCAGAAGGGCTTGTGGAGTTTCATCGCCCCGACAGTGGATTTTCACAAATGTGTGTGATGTTCCTGCACAGATCCAGCTGGAGGTTGAACCCCAGAGATAGAGCAGAATTTAACAGCAGTTTTGTGAACTTTTGAGTGGTTGCCAAGCAGTAAGAAGCTCTTACACTCTTTTATTTTCCAAAGAGGGAAGAATCTTTCCCTTTTCAGATTTTGCCAAAATGATTTCTGCTTCTGCAAACACTGGATATATTTAACTTCATCCTCACAACCAGAGTGACACGATTAGGCAGCCGGTGAGCAGAGAAATGTGAGTGTGATAAAGGTGTTCTCAAAATTAGACCTGATTTTACAAAACATGAGCTTAGTTCAGCATTCTGCAAAGTCCTTTCGACTTTCAATTTACTGCGAGCAAAATAAAGCATGTTTATGGTTCTGAGCAGGGCAGAGAGCTTTGATTTATTTCTTCCAAAAAGTAATTGAGATTAAAACACCCTCTGTATGTGCATTCAGTATTTTTTTTATTGGACATCTTAAGCAAAATTACAGCATTGCTGGACTCCACATAGAGTATAGCTCAGTGGATTAATGGGTCGAGTCCCAGGTTACAGCTCTCAGCAGGGCTCAACCTTGGGGTGGATTTTTCTTTGCTGCCAGAAATAGATTGTGAGGCTTGGTGGACTTTGCAGCTGATGATAATTGCTGTGATGAAATGGGCTGCACCTTTGCTTCAGATGTTGGGAAAATGCCCTAAGCTGGCAAAAAACCAAGGATGAAAGCTCTCGATGAGGTGAGGGTCGAAACACATGTGGGGCATTTATACGGAACTGCTGTTTGGTTGTGGCATTGCAAAGCTGCCTCCATCAGAGCTGGTTCCTGGCACATCCACTGCATCCCACTGAATGTTCCTGGCTTGGGAGCAGCCTGGGTGGCAAACACAAGTTTACATTTTTCCTTTTCTTCATTCTGAGTGTCTTGAGAGGAGAGAGGAGCAGAGAGAGAGGAGGGATCCACAGTAATTTTGCCTATATGATCCATTGCAGGAGTAGAATTTGGAGCATAATCTAAATGGAGCTTTTAAAAAGC
Source organism: Todus mexicanus (assembly GCA_013389965.1). Taxonomy (NCBI): domain Eukaryota; kingdom Metazoa; phylum Chordata; class Aves; order Coraciiformes; family Todidae; genus Todus; species Todus mexicanus. Next base: position 67,087 of record WEIS01041598.1, read on the forward strand.
AGGATGATTTTTCAGGTATTTTGCTTGGCAGAGCAGGTTGTTGGTGGAAAAGGTACGTGCTCCTTCCGCTCTTTGCCACACTGCCCAGAGAAAACACCTGAGTGTCCATGTGAAACCCTGTTCCCAGAGTGACTCTACCAGTGGTGTTGAATTTTTATTCCCTGAGTAGAAAACTCTGTGAGAACCAACAGTCAATCTCTTCAAAGTTTCTCAGCATTTCCATAAGAGCTGTAGAGCTCAGAAACTGTGGAGTGAGAAGCAGTCTACCCTAAAAGAGCTGGAACTCTCCAAGAACATCCTCTGTGGTTTCCCCACCTGTGCACCCGTTTTCCTCGGTCACACTGTGACTCCAGGCTGGCTCCATCGGCTGGAGTGAACGGGTTTAAACTGATCAAGGGAAGAGTGGGATTTTTCAGGAGGTGTGGATAGTTTTTGAATGTCAGACGTTACAGATAGGACGAGTTGGACCAGAGCTGTTGACAGTATGAATGTGCTGTACGTGTGCGATGAGATAGAAAATAACTCTCTGGACTCAAATACCTCAAGAGACGCCTGGGAGTTCCAGCAGCTTTACCAGCGCTAAATGATGATGTGTTTGCAGTGTACCCACTTTGATTGCTTTTAAGGACTAAACTTTGACTACTGTATCGCATGCAACATGTAATATTTCTTTCCTTTCCCAACTGCTTTCTATTACATGCCCAGGGCTTAGACCGCTCCAATTCCTGGGTAAACACTGGTGGTCCAAAAGCAGCCCCATGGGGATCCAACCCCAGCCCAAGTGCAGAATCAACACAGGTGGTGTCTTCGGTAGAGGTTTTTCTGACTTTGTTTTCCGTGATGTTTCCCTGTAGAATATCTTCCTTTCAGTGTATACTCCAATTCCTTTCTTTATTTCTTGAAAACGTTGTGAGTTTTATTTTATGAATTAGCATCTTCCCCACCGCCACCTCACCACACTGCATGAAAAAACCTCAAAATGCGTGATCGTGTCCCCTTCTTTCATTTCAGTGGTTGCTGGTCTGTGAAATGTAAATGCTGTGACTGCTTTTCTTTTATTTTCTTCCTTCTTTCTCTAACACTACTTCTGGCTTCAGGTGGAGTGCTTTTCTAAGTGGGAACATTAATCACAGCTTCATAGTTTTGTCCATGTTTGCCATTTCTTTCGATGTCGTGAACCATTTTGCCATTTTCATCAAACATTTAGTACTCATCGTCAAGTAACCCTTCATGACTGTTTGAGTGGAATATTGTTAAACCCAAATTGATTACCGCCTGTAAAATTCTCTCTTAAAACCTGTAAATTTGAGTGCTGGAGACAGTGATTTCCTAGGGCCAATTGTATCTGTTCTGTGTTGCAAAGTATGAAAACTTTATGGCAGCTTCAGTCAGAAAGAGTTAATTTATTTAGCCCCTCTTGCCTGCTGCTCTCCACTGCATGGTTGCCTTGAACGTACCTCTCAACTGTACCTCCCTGCGAGTTTATCAGTCTTCCAGAAATATTTAGTCTTGAGTTCACTTGCACTCGTGGCAAATAATTTCCATCAGAAGCAGCACTTGAGTAACGTTCTCGCTCCCTGTGCCAGCAGCAGCGTTGCTGTGGGGTACATCCCCGCACGCTTGGTCTCTGGTAGATTGAGAGGTATGGGCTGAAATTCCGAGTGTTACCTCCTTGACCGTATGCATGTCGATCAAGTACACCGATGAAAAAGTTTCATGCTTTGCAGCATTAAGTGTCTTTGTGCATAAGAACGTGGCAGTTATTGAAGTAGCCCGTATGTTTTAAACCACGAAAGAGTACTGTCGTTTTGTCTAAACCAAATCTGTAACTGATTAAGAATCTGAGAATGCATAAAAAGGTGTAAAAGACAGTAAAAACCTACAGTTGGAACAGTATTTTTGTAAACGTGCCTTGTCCTTGAGCTGCAAAACCCATCCACAGCAAACTTTAATGTCCTGTCATCATTCATTCATCTCCACTCCGTAGGCTACGGATCGAAGTTGTAATCGTATGTCTTCGCACACTGAGACGTCAAGTTTCTTACAAACATTAACAGGACGATTACCAACTAAAAAGGTAGATTTCAGTGAAGACAATTGATATTGCGGGGCAGGGAGGTCAAGTCATTCGGAAAACATGATGCAATCTAATTCTTTTATTTATAGCCTGATTTTTTTTTCCCGAGGTCATTAGGAGCTGCTGTTGCTTAGCGCCTCCGAATATCCAGGCTGTAGTGAATATGAAGTATTCTGACAGAGTGGAATTGGGTAGAATAAAACCATCAGGAGTAGCTTGGCTGATTTAATGTCCATACTGTTTGGAGCCGCTTTATTACTGGCTTTCAAAAAATATGAATAGCGCTGTCTAGACATGTAAATGATGCATTCTTGTGTGCAAAATTATAATGCGTTAGGTGGCCAGCGCTATGGATGTGTGCTGAGCTCAGTCCTACAGGGGTTAATCCAGAGTGACTCCAGAAGGTGGCTGGGAGTTACTTTGAAAGTGCAATCCCTCCCTCAGAGGAGACGAGATCCTACTGAACAGCGTCAGGAAGGCAAAATCCCTGACTTTTTGTTTAATGAGAACGTGGTCCCCGACAACATCCAGTCTGGAGGTTGGTCCTCCCGAGAAAAGGAATCAAAAAGCCGTTTCTTAGCCCCACGTTTCTTTTTTACTGTTTTAAGTCCTTTCTCACAGTAAATATACATATTTGTACAAACTGCTTTATATGTCCACTTTTTACTCCTTTTTCCTGCGAAAATCAGACCAGGCAGAAAGGTAGACTTTTAAACTAAACTAATTTGAGCACCAAACTTTATTTTCAGTTTTTTTTGGGGGGGGTGGGGTGGGTGGAAAATTCTTTTTTGACACTTGAAATTCAATTTTTTGAGCAAGATGCCGTGAAACGTTTCTCACACCTCATGTCATAACAACATCCTCCATTGTTAGCTGGGGATTTCTTTAAGGGATGCCACCACTGCTGTCACGTTCCCAGTTATTTATTTTGCTTAACCTCATTGTTTGCCATACTTTCCACGGACCGTGCTACCATTTCTCACGCGGACTGTTTTTATGGGCTGATCTTGAGGCTCGGGCTAATTTCTGGGTTTGAATCTGCGTAGCTTTTTCACGAAGAGCTGGCCCTACAGTGGGTTGTGTGCAGCGGGAGCGTGCGGGAGGCAGCCCTACAGCAAGCCTGGTTCTTCTTCGAGCTGATGGTGAGCAAACACCTCACTTCTTGTCTTGCAATTCATAGTTTAAAACAGCCGGCGACAACTGCGAGTCACTTTGTTGTAATTTATATTCCTCTAGGTGAAGAGCATGGTGCATCATTTGTATTTTGCTGACAAACTGGATGCGCCAAGAAAGAATCGTTTTCCGGAGCGTTTCATGGATGATGTAACTGCTTTGGTCAGCACAATTGCCGGTGATATAGTCTCTCGGTTTCAGAAGGTAACGGCAAACAATTAAACTGAACCCCCACCAGATCTCCTGCATGGTGTTTGCTGGTGACTAGACCAAGGACTGTTTGAAAACAGAGTGTGCTCTTCTTCATCCCTTTCCCCTTTTTCTCTCCCTTCTCTCTAGGATACAGAGATGGTCGAAAGGCTCAACACTAGTCTCGCATTTTTCCTCAATGACCTGTTGTCTATCATGGACAGAGGATTTGTTTTTGCTCTCATTAAGACCTGCTACAAACAGGTGAATGCAGATAAATATTGTGACTTAACCGTGAGCTGTAGCACAGCCTGTTACTCTTGACTTTCTTTGGACAGACGGTAAAGTATGGACACAGAATTCTGCTATTCAGGTCTTTTTAGAGCGAGCAAGGCATTCTCAGCGGTGATTTAGAGTTTGTGCCTCTCTGATTGCACTCTTCAACGGCAAGTAGGAGTAACTCCCTTGAGTGAATGGACACGCAGCAGGAGGGAAGAATTATTCCCTCTGCTCACCACGTTCAGAGTAATTGAATCAAAAATTAGTAGGAGGTTTTGTGAGAGAGCTCAGACTATTGCGGTTTGTCAGCAGGTCTTTCAAGGACGCATTGACCCTGTAGCATCATATTGATCTCTACGCTCCCCTTCTATCCTTCTGAGGATGCAAAGTCTCCTCTCCCATAAGGAGAGTTCCTTCATTATGCTTATTTGCAATGTTGTGGCAGGAAAATCCCCTCGAACCACAAAATTTCATTTGACTACAAATGTCAGTGCTGACATTGTCTACAAAGGAGATGACGAGGTATCAGGAGCTAAGGCTTAGACTCTTCTTTTGCCACAGAGTCTAAGATTTTATATAGGGGGCAAGAACAGCAACAGTATTTGAGCTTTGTTTCCTACCATATCTTAGCCAACCTACGTCTTTTACCTGCTAATGCATCACACGGTGTGGTCCTGCTTCTCACAGCGCCTCCCTAAACCAATAGGATGTGGATTTCCTAAGTGAAGTACATAGTTCTTCATTTGCCCCTATAAATACAGCTGTTACATACGTCTTGTATTGATGTATGGGCCGTTGGCTGGGATGCGTATAGCTCCTGCACGTCAGACGTTTAATCCGTAATACAAACAAGTGATGTGGATGTGACCATGTAATTATTGCAGGCTCTTCAGTTCTTGCTTCGGGAGTGGTTTTGGGGAGCAGTGGTGGGACAAGGCGTTCGTGCTGGGTTTATGCTTTCTTTTGATGCTCACTGCAATGTTCCGGTCTAAACTTCTCAGGTGTCTTCAAAGCTCTATTCCTTAACCAATCCAAGTAACCTGGCATCTTTGAAGCTGGACTTCCTTCGCATCATTTGCAGCCACGAACACTACGTCACCTTGAATCTACCCTGCAGCTTGCTCACACCACCTGCATCTCCTTCACCATCTGTGTCTTCAGCAACTTCTCAGGTACACCCGTGACAAGGATCCTTTGTGCAAATGCCAGCTGAGCTTTGTTCAGACACTTAAATCATACGAGGCAGTTTTATCATCTGCGTTTTCAGTCTCTGCTTGCTGGTATTTTGGGGGGAGTGTTTATATAGAAATCGGTATTTCCTGCCTTCTTCTTCTTGCCTTCTTTTGATCTTTTATTATTGAAAGAAAATGCCCATATCCCTGTCCATAGACACCTAGTCCCTTCCTGTATTAGACAAACTTGTGAACACAAATGAGCCGTTAGAGAAAACACTTTATCCAGTGTTACCCTGTTTTTTAAAAAGCAGGATCTTTCTAGCACGCTGCAGCTTAGTCTTGGCCTGCTCAGAGTCAGCACTTTGTATTAACAAGTGTGTCACCCAAGTGGATTAATTAGTCGCAAAATTATATAACCTAAATCGAATTAAAGCCTTCTTTAGCCTGAATGAGAGCGTCCGTACCTGAGTTAAAACTTTAACTAATCCACTTTGAAAGGTTATTTGGCTTAACTTCCCTAAAGCCTGTGCTGTGTTTGGGAAGGCAATAACAACAAACAGATTTAATGGAAGCGTTAGTGAGCTTGGATGTAACGTAAGTAGATCCTAGGTCCAGACAAAAAAGGGAAAAAGTAGTTCATGTGAGATTGTTCTGATCCTGAAAACTGCTTCTAATGTATTTCACAGGCTTTGTCTTCCAAAGGGCCTCATTACGCAACTCCTGAAACATGGTTGTTTTTTTTTTTCCACAGAGTTCTGGATTCTCCACAAATGTCCAAGACCAGAAGATTGCGAATATGTTTGAATTGTCTGTGCCTTTCCGCCAACAGCATTACTTGGCTGGGCTTGTGTTAACAGAGCTGGCTGTCATTTTAGATCCTGATGCAGAAGGGTAAATCTTTTACATTTGTTTTTTTTCCCAAGAGTTTTCTGTCATTCCAAGCAAATGGTGGATGCAAAGCAAGTTGTGACATGGTCAGGATTGATTTAAATTTGTGAGCTGAGAAGATAAGAAGCCAGATCTTTAAGTATCTTCTTCTTTCTCCCTACCCAGCACTTATTTCCTTGGCCCTGACTCTACAAATATGATTTCAATCATGTTTTTCCAGCTGAGTAGAAGGAGAAGAGGTTCCTGCTGGAGCCCCCCCTTGCCAAAGGGGCTCTGCTGGAGCTCTAAGAGGAAAATAGCTTTTCTCAATTGGAACAAGGAAATAATTTGCAGCATTTAGAAAGTCTCTGTTGCTGATGGCTTAAAATGTTGGAATTTATTTCGCCTAGGGTCCTCCCAGCTCTTTTTAAACCTAAGTTATGCATTGATGAGGTCCCTGTGGGTTACGTAAATAGACAAATAGAGTCAAGCGTGCAGAGTTTGTCGGTGACTTGCCTGGCTTGTGCAGCAAATAATTTTCTGAAGTAGAAATGTAGCCTGTAGTCCTGACATCCAGCCTGTTACTTGTGTTATTTAGGGCTGTATTCTACCTTGCCTCTTTAAAATGGGCTTCAGTGGAAATTATTGATTGCTTCCACACTGCTAAGTTCTCTCCCAAGCATTTTTCTCAAGGCGGACTCGGAAATATCAGCCGAGTCGACAAATGCTGATGATTCATGGTTAATTCCTCACCTTTACTAAGAGGTCTCAGGAGTTAAACATTCGTTCTGTTTCCTGTTGGAGAAGAAAGTGATGCCATAAATTAGAATATTTTCTTGTATATGTTCATAACACACTGCAGTTTGGCCTGGAATGAAAAAAGCAGCAAATCTTTACCCCTATATACTGCAAAAATCCTTTCTTTAGCGTAGGAATATCCTGCTCACGGGTTAGAAATCAGGTACCATCTCTGACCGTAGTTGCCCCTGTTCTTCACAAACTTTTGTTCTCACCTACTTGCCTCTTGAGCTCTCACCTTGCTATTCTAAGCACTTTAGCTTGGAGCAGGATGGTCCCACTGCACAACAGAGCGATCAGCATGACCTTGCTGGTGTCCACTGGCAAGACAGCTCCTCTCTCAAACCTCATCTAGGCAGAAAGAGCCCCCTGATACCAGTTCAGCCCTGGAAATGCGTTTTGATCAAAGCTCCTGAATTTTGGTGGAGGTGTATATACCAGTAATGCCTCTGGGATTTATCGTTTTCCAGAAGGACTTGTAGTTTGCAGCTTATTAACTGTTCTCAGGCTTCAACCTTCTGCATTTGCCCTGGTAGATCCACCGTATAAAGTCAACCAGTATGTTCAGATCTGCTCTTCCCTTGCCTCTGAAGACTTTTATCAGTCATATAGTATCATCAGCAGGTTATTAGTAGAGGGTTCCGAAAATGTTTTGGCCACCATTGGAAACAGCTCAGAATTGTTCCCAGTTGCATTATCCTGCAGCAGGTGTGGGAATGGGTGCCCATCTAGTTGCTTATTGTGTTAGAGCTTTGCCTTAAGTCTTGATAGCTGGTACAGAGCCTTCGATGTGTTCTGTCCTTGCCCTTTTTGCTGCAGTAGCAAAATATGGTAAATTTTAGCTGACACGTTGTGTAAGGCTCTGAGTGGAGTTGGACGGGAAAGGCTGTGGTGCCCTGGTGCATGAAGGTGCTGCGTTAGATAGATCCCTCTGTGCTTGTGCTGTGCAGTGACACGGTACGTTACAGTCCTGCTCCAGAGCATTTCAAGTCTAAAAGACGACACAGCATGGAGACAGAGGAAGGCAACTGAATGCAACAGTGACAGCGAGCGAGTCCAAGCAGCCAAACCCAGAACAGATTGTCTCTGCAAACAACGCTGTGGTGTTTTGGTTCTTAACTCATGTTGCTCGTTCCATAGTACCTGTGTTGCCCGTGTTGACTGATGTTACAGGACAGGAGTGGGGAAAATCGGAATTTGGGCCTCAATATTCAGTGACAAAAGTGAGTTTCCCAAATTGACACAAATTCAGTCCAGGGCTGAGATATAACGGAGGGGACGGTTGGAGCATGGAAAGATCAATTCATTGCATTATCAGCCAGCAGGATTAGTGGGCCATATTTCCTCCTCTTCGCTACAGATCGATCAGCACTTGCTCTGTTCTGGAAAAGCAAAAAAGAAATCCATGTAGCCCTAGGTCTGAATTGAGCTGCTTTATTGGAGTAATGTGGCCTGCAGGATACTTTCACTTGAACTGTTAGAAACACAACGAAGGTGCCACTCCTTCAAAGTAATACAATTTTCTTTTGACCTTAATCTGAAGGAACCAGTCACTTCATAAGCGTTTCCTTCCTAGTTGTTAAGGGTCTGACTAATTACACAAACAAGCAATTGCGGGATCTCATTACGGCTTGATTAAAAAACACAGGAAAGACGTGTAGCTACAATGAGCTGATGTCCTCCTAACCCCTCCTGGTGTCTTTTTAATCACCTTAAACCCCCAACAATCCAGTCAAAGCTTCTCGTCTTCTTTTTTTTTTTTTTAACCAGAACTCAACTCTACTTTTCAGGTAAAGTGGATACTGCCTGAAATTCGTCACTTGTTTTAATACCTCAGGTCTGAACATCGAAGCTTATCTTGTGCTATTGCATAATGTACGAGCTTCCTTGGCTGCTTCGTGCATGGGGTAAAGTTACCTTCTCGGCCTGGTTCGCCTGCAGAAGCAAATAGCTGCAGAGATACCTGCTATTTGCTCTGAGAGTTTTGCCTCTGTGTGGTGGCTGAGGGATCTGAAAGGAGCAGAGCGAGTTCTTGAGAGATTTCAGGGGTGTTTGCAGTGTTTCCGAGGCACGAGCACCCAGCAGGCTCACACAGGGTGCCCTGCAAAAGGGGGTGATGGTTGAGCCCTGCCATCATTTGCATCTTCATAATGAGGAAGGCCATTTTTTGCTTGTTTTCCTTTTACCCCTCCCGTTTTTTGACACTTTTAATTCCGAATTGCTGATTTGTAGTCTGCTGGTTTGGTTGGATAATTGCATGAGGGGGTTGGGGAACTGTGGAACTAGAGCAGAAACTTCCTGATCATTGATAAAAGCAATGGGCTGTCTTCGGAGGGTTTTTCTCCCTCTAAGTGCTGTTAAATAGAAACAAAACAAGAACACAACAAATAGTTTCGCTAAACCCACTGTCCTCTGAAGTGTCTCTCTCTTTTTTCCATATTCCCTGAGATCTCCCAGCAGTCTTTAGTAGACTTGATAATTCAGCATAACAGTAGCTGAGGCTTTATTTTTGTATGGAAAATACGAGGGTGTTCACATTATATTGGGTGTGCACCTCCACGAGATAATTTTTGTACGTTTTATATAGCACAGTGAAAAGCCAGCCATTTGTAAAATACCTGGGAGATAAAAAAATGCCTTTTAATGGCAATTTGTGTGAAGCTAAAAATAAAACCCAGGCTTTTTTTCTTTGTCAAAGCCCTGTAGTTACAAAGGATAGTTTGCTTTGAAGATATTAACTAAGCTGCGTGACCCAACTCTCTTTTCGCAGTTTATTTGGATTGCATAAGAAGGTCATCAATATGGTACACAACTTACTGTCCAGTCACGACTCGGATCCGCGGTACGCTGACCCACAGGTAAAGGCCCGGGTGGCAATGCTGTACCTACCTCTGATTGGCGTGATCATGGAAACCGTGCCTCAGCTTTATGACTTCACAGGTATTTTATATTCTGCGCTTCGAATATCTGTTCCTCTGCTTAAAGGACTTGAGTGTTTGGGTCCTAACATTTCCATTTTTGAATTAACTGTGACATGTTTTCACAGGTGTTTCCTAAACACTTGCAAAATGCATCTTCAGTGACTGTTAACTCTCAAAAGCTGCATTTGCCCATTCGTTTGCATGAAGCAATGCATTTTGCTTTACATCTGGCTGGCTACTGTATATGTGGAGCCGGCCTCCCTTATGTCTCTGACTGCTTAAAAAGTCACCACACAGTCCAATTCTCAGAACAGTTCCAGAGGATAAGCAGAGTTCCTCTTCTTCCTCTGTCAGCATTTCGTTTCAAAGCATCCTGAAGAGCAGCAGAGGTGGATTTTTTCAAATCAGGGTGCTGAGTCCATTCTGGAATGGTTTGAAATTTGGAGTTGTTTTCTACATACTGAGTTTAATGACACAGCAAAGCTGCAAGTGAGGATTGGAAGTATTGAAAGGGTCAAAAAGTTTATTTTCAGAAGGGTTAGAATAGAATCACAGAATCATAGAATAATTAGGGCTGGAAAAGACCTCTTAGATCATCAAGTCCAGCCTATGACCTACCACCACCACTCAGCTAAACCCTGCCACTAAGTGTGGCATCCAGTCTGNATGCCGTTGCCCTTCCGTGCCCCCTGGGCACAGCTGGCTCCTGTTCAGCCGCTGCCAACCAGCACTGCCAGGTCCCTCTCTGCCGGGCCGCTCTGGGTTCTAGATACTGCGGTTGTGTAGGTTGCTTTTGAAATTTATTGTTTTCTTTGCCTGGCCCAACTTCAAATAATCATCCTGTCTACCTGCGGGACCACATGAGCGTGATGATTTTCAGCTGGCATTCCCAGATGGTTCAGTGAAACTTAACACTATGGAGGGAGCCTGTGGAGAGCAGCTTTGAGTTTGGGGATTGACTGAATGCGTGTGTTTCTTGGCAGAGAGTCACAATCAGCGAGGGAGGCCAAGCTGTGTCGCCGTGGATGATTACGAAAGCGAGGGTGGAAGCATGATAAGCCAGACGGTTGCCATGGCCATCGCAGGAACGTCGGTCCCTCAGCTCACCCGGCCCAGCAGTTTCCTACTCACCTCATCGGTAACAATGCCATCTCTCTCTCTCTCTCTCTCTTCTTTGACCCTCAGTCTGTGTCAACAAGCAAATATTTACACGTGCAGGTCCTGCAGGGGCTGGTCAGTGAGTGGTGGGGGCTCGTATCAGTTTGCAACTGGGTGTTACACAGGGAGGAGGAGGCGGAGGACAAGGGGGAACAAATTATGTTTGCATGTTGTTGTACCTGTCTCAGAGAGGGTATAAGGAAGTGCCAAGCAGGGATAAAAATCAACAACCTCGGAAAATGGAAGAATTCTCTTTATCAGAGAAGATTCTCCTTTCCTGAAACAAGCTGATAAAAGATCTTTGAAGTGCAATGGTTGTTATGAGCTCTAAGCCCTAAGCAAAAATTCCTGCCACATCTAAATCCCACCTAGCTGAAGACAAAAATGGGGCCATTTCTCCTGTTCTCTGCACGGGGAGGGAATCCAACTGATTCTGGTAGGAGGCAGACCCTTCCCTTTCTCCCTCCTCCTCCCTTTAGCCCCACATCAGGACCTCATTTTATTGGGTTTTATGTGCATTCAAAGTGAGACAGTGATACAAACATGAGATAATGAACAGAGCTCCTCTGCTTAGCTGTTAACCTGCCGGAGGATTATTAAAGGCATCTTGAGGGAAGTGGATGTTTGCTGCTTGGACAGAAACTCGGTCATACAGTGTGATTATTTTGCTTTAATCTGCTGTTTCACTCTTGTGGCTTGGCTCTGTGGGCTCCACTGAGCTGTTGGTTGAGAAAGAGAAATGTGATCTCCTGGTGAGTAGTAAAAAATGTCTATTCACCTTTTGCTCCTATTTGGTAGTTACTTAGGGTGGGGTGGGTGGCTGCTGCAGATCCTTTTAGGGATCATTGAAGTGTTTGGATATGAAATACAGCGTGTCAAATGTCTTTTTTAGAGCGGCCGGCAGCACTCCACCTTCTCAACAGAGTCCAGCCGCAGCCTCCTGATCTGTCTCTTGTGGGTGCTCAAGAACGCGGATGAAAGTGTCTTGCAGAAGTGGTTCACAGACCTGTCAGTGCTGCAGCTCAATCGCCTGCTGGATTTGCTTTATCTTTGCGTATCCTGCTTTGAATACAAGGTGCCGCTATATTGTTTAAACCTCCTGAAGTTCCTTCTAGGGCTTGCCGAGGAACTTTACACTCCCATCCTTTACACGACTGCAGAAAGGCATTTCCTGCTCTCTCCTAAGTATTTCCTGCGTCCAGAATCTCAAGGCTAAGCACGTCTGTGTGCATCCTCTAGCCTTTTTCCACGTTTACTTCTCAGCCATGCGAGTGTCTTGTGCCCTGTTTCACTTCTTGAGCAGTTTGTGCTGCTTGCCACTCATCTAGGAACTGCTGCAGGGGATAGCTCTTGGTCATTTTAGTTACTATCAACAAGAAGAGAGTTTGCTGTAGTGATGCTGGAGTCTGGGTTGATTATTTAGCAGCTAAACCTGTATATCTTTAGACGAGAGAGATATTTTGAGTTGTTAATGCTTAGTAAATACCTTGGATCGAAAGAATCTTACCTCATGGTCTCATTTGAAACTTGCAGGGCAAGAAAGTATTTGAAAGAATGAACAGTCTGACGTTCAAGAAGTCGAAAGACATGAGGGCCAAACTTGAAGAAGCTATTTTGGGAAGCATAGGGGCAAGGCAGGAAATGGTCCGAAGAAGCAGAGGGCAGCTAGGTAAGTAAAGAAGTCCTCTGTGCTGTCCCCTTTTTCCCAAAACTGCTACTCGCATCCCCCAAAATTAATTCCACCCATTTGTGGTGTGGGATAAAACCCGTCAAGATCTTCGGGCCCTAGAAAAAGCTGTCTGCAGTTTGCAGCGTGCTTCACTGAGTCTGCAAAACTTGTATGCTTCTCCTAAGTTCCATGTACAGACAATTTGCTACTTGATGGCTTTTGTGTACATGTGATCACGTCTCATTTATGGAGTGTTCTTGCCTGGACTTCTTCTAGCGTGGCATCTTCCAGAGCCACTTTCTAGTATGTCCTGTGCAAGGATCAGAGTAGGAAACAAACTGCCTGATCTTGCTTTGATAGCTCTGAAAATGCCTGGATATTTCTGCTGCCGTAATGAGGCTTGAAATAGCCACTAGTTGGGGTAGCAAGCACCTTCTGGTGATGTTTCCTCCTTATGTTAAGGAGGAAAGATGGCCCAGGGGTTAGGACAAGAATCAGAACTGAGGCTTTGTCCTCAATTCTTCCACAGGTCCTGGTCCATGTGAGCCAGTTGCTGTGGGCTAAGTTGAATAAATCCTTTAGAACCGTAATTAATGAATCCCTTCGGAGAGATGGGGACCTTTGTATTTTTTTGTTTCTTAGTCTAGCCTGATTGCCTTTATTACCTGAAATTCCTCTCCCAAAAGTGAGAATAAAGACATAAAAGACAGTGAGGCAGGAAACAGAGTCTTGGCAGCACACTAAGAACATGACTGTGTACTGGTTGAGGACAGCAACTTGAGCCTCCTGAGGACTGCCACAGCCAGGCTCCTTATGCCAGCCAAGGAAGGTGCTCCTTTTCCCAGCCCTGAGACCTTCCTCCCTGATATGAGCATCTTGGCTGCCTCTCTCCATTAGCTCTGCAGAGAGCAGAGCGCATAGAGTGCTCCGCGTTGCTCTTTGCTCTCTTGCAAACAAACTCGCCGCAGGTGGAGCTGCCTCGCGTGCTTCTCAGCAGTGACAGAATTAGGGGCCATGTAACCATCTTGGGTGAGTGCCACAGCCTGGGGCTCTACGAAGCCGTAGTTTGCTGTCGCCTGTCACTTGCGGACAAATCTGGAGTTGATACTCGTGAAAAAAAATGAGCGTTAGATGACCGCTGTTGTTTTGCTCTTATCCTGCAGAGAGAAGTCCTTCTGGGAGCGCGTTTGGAAGTCAAGAGAATTTGAGATGGAGAAAGGATATGACTCATTGGCGTCAAAACACGGAAAAGCTTGACAAGTAACTCTGCCTTTTCCTTCTACATTAACTATATGACAGTGCCCATGAGAATGCAGGGTCTCTCTCCCCGTAGAAGGTCAATGGCAGCAGGCCACATAGGTCTCGTGTGAGCAGGTTTGGGCCCCCTCAGCTGGAACAGGGCTGGCAATGTGCAAATAGCTTTCAGCCCAGCACTGCCCACTCTAACTCTTTGCTTTTCCACTGTCCCTTGCTTGCTTAGATTTTAAAATGAGATTTAAAGAGACTGAGACAATCCATTACCTGCTGAAAACCCTGCAGTAAGCTGCAATTTAGAGAAGAGATCCATTAACAGTTCTCACCGAGAGCATATATATATATCTATCTATCTCACGTCATATTTGCTTTATTCCATAAGAGCATTCTGGAGTTGTCAAAGCTCGCTTTCCTTCCCTTTCCTGTCCTAATCCATCACTTTGATTGTTTTTCCACATGTGCTGTGCTTTTAGAAGCCACAAGCCAGCCAGGTACTGTAGCGTTGGTGTGCAGTTCTTACCAAGTGCCATTTTGTACATCTGCAGACTCAATCATCACAGCCTTGTTTGTGATGCTTGGCAGAAGTTCTCGGTGTGTGTGTGTGCAACTGATTGGAATGAGCTCTTCTCGCTTATTACACCCATTTCCTTGAACATTCCCCCTCTTGGTGTGGTTTAATCCGGAGGGCTCAGGGGTTGTGTTCGAGCTTCGCTGTGCACGTTTTCCGTTTCCTCAAATTGCCGCCCGCAGTCTCCATCCTCCCAGCAAAGGAATTGCTCCTAATCCTAGGAAAGCAATCTCAGCCCAAGCGAAGCTCTGAAGAAACTGAGGAACGGGGTCTTCAGAGCCCAGATGGAGATCAGGCCAAATTTAACCCTTGAAGACATTGACGCTTCCTGGAGTAGAAAGTTCACAGCTTCTCATTGCTTTGTCCGACACGAGAATATCATCTCTTGTTATACTGAGTAGCGGCTTTTTGTCCAAGACCCCAGTCCTGTTGAGGCACTGGGAAAACCAACTGACCAGTGTGTTTCAACCTGCTAATGAAGTGATGTAGATACAAATTCCATCATGGCACAACTCCAGAGCTGTGGATAAAGTTACAGCAGATTAAGATTTTGGCCTGAATAACTCATCAGTTCGTTACCGGCACTGGGTCACAGCCCTCTGCTTCCCAGAAGGACCTCAGAAGGGCCGTGAGAAAGTTAAACAGCTGTGGGATAGCTTGTGGAATTCCTTGTTGGTCAAAGGATGATATCTCACCCCACAAAATTATCTGCTTAGATAACTCCACAAACCTGCTTTTTAACCCGCATCTGCTCACTGTGACCTGGGTCCATCGTGCTCCCCTCCTGCGGCGCTTCAAGCACGTCCTGCTTGCTTAGGTAGCGCCTGGCCCTTCAAAACCTAATAAGCAAGACTTTTCACACCCAGAATCGGGCACAGCCCATTGAAGGAGGTTTTATTTTATGCAGATGGTATTATTTTAGATAGGGCCAGACCCCAAGCCTTGATATTCTGGATGCTGAGGGTACGACCCAGCTCCCAGAGGAAGCAGAGTGTGGCAAGGGAGGGTTGTGGCAATGCAGGTCCAAGAGCTGAGTCAACTGCCTGTCTCCTTTGGTGTGTATTTTGCTTGGATCTTGTCAGCTCCCGTGGGTCACCCTCCTGCTGTGATGTGGCGTGGCATGGCTCTGTCGGAGGTGGCACCCGTGGTACCGCAGGCTCTTTAAATAGACTGCTGGAGCTTGGCCGGATGCAGCTCCTGCCGCTGAAACGAGGTGGTTGCTGCTGAATTCCCAGAGCCCCCGGTGTGAGTGGGTGTATGAGCTTTGCAAGACTTTACAGGAAAGTGATTGCTTGGCATGTAACAGCGAAATTTTGACATTTTTCTGGGAGAGGGAGATACTCTTCAAGAACCATAATGTGATGTAGGTTAAACGGACAAAGGTTGCACCCTTGTAGTCTGCGCTCCGTGCTACAACCAGTCCAGCTGCCGGGAGCGACAACGCAGCTAAACCAGCTCGTGTAGCACCACCGTGTGTCCATAGCCTATAACATAAACCCATATGTTCTGTTCCTGGTCGTGCTGTTGCATGCCTAACGATGCTACTAAACCAGTTTTGAGTTGGGCTTTGATTCTAAACTGTTGTTGCATTCCTGGGAGAGTAACGGAGCGTCGGAAAGCAGTGTGGTCTCTCCTAGCATGGTGAACGTAAATCCTGTGTAAGTCTGTACATGTAAAAAAACCCAAGTCTTTCTTCCTGTCCTCTCAATGGATGCATTGAAATATCCTTGTAGTCTTGTCCGGTATTAAATACACGAGTGGAAACTGGGAATTTCCTGCTAATGAGAAGATACTTTGGGCTGGAAAATATGTAGGTCTGCTTCTTAAACAGAAAGTAATTGTACTGCTTGCTTTTCTCTGATCAGATCAAGGGCAGAGATAGAACATGAGGCGCTTATCGATGGAAATCTTGCAACGGAAGCCAACCTGATTATTTTGGATACGCTGGAGATAGTTGTACAGGTAAGGTGGTAAGAAAATAGAGCTGTAATAGCACTACAATCACCTGGCCAGGCCGCAGTTGGTTAAACAAAACCTTCCTGCCACTCTTAATTGCCTGTGTGCTGTCAGAGCTGTTCAGCTCCCCTCCTGCAGTGGCAAGGAGGGTAAAACCTCTCTTGATCCTCAGCCCGTAAAAATCTGGTTTAAAATGTCAATACCTTCCTTCAGTCTGTTTGAAAGTTGTTCACTATTGTAAAACTTTCCAAGTCCTGCCCTGTTCTAACCAATCACTCCAGTCCCTTCCCAAATCTACCTCTAATCCTTAGGTTCCAGGTCAGCCTCCTGTACCTGTACTTACTTCGCACAGTGCAGGGAAGCTTCCAGGCTCCTTGGTCAGTGTGCACAGCCCAGGTGTTTCCTCACTCCCCACGAGCGAGCGAGGACACATGGCAGTTTTGTCCCCGTCTTTCTGTACAAATGGCACCTCTGAGTGAGTAATTTCCCCATGCCATGGAGTTATTCTCTCTCTCACACACACACACAGACATACGTGGAAGGTTGGATTTTGCTCATGCAACTCTTGGTTTACTTTTGCCTGCAGACTGTTTCTGTGACGGAATCCAAAGAGAGTATCCTCGGCGGGGTGCTGAAAGTGCTTCTGCACAGCATGGCCTGCAACCAAAGTGCACTTTATCTCCAACACTGCTTCGCCACACAGAGGGCTTTGGTTTCAAAGGTGAATTCTGTAATATATCCTTTGCAGCGCTGGTGAAGGATGGGGTTGTTCTCTTCTTCTGCACTGAGGTCATTTCACCCAGCAGTTATTAGTTTGTGCCGTATTGATTTTCATAGAATTACAGAATCATAGAATATTTTGGGCTGGAAGGGACCTTTATAGGTCGTCTTGTCCAACCCCCCTGCAGGGAACAGGGCCATCTGCAACTAGAGCAGGTTGCTCAGAGCCCCCAGCAACCTCCCCTGCAATGGGGACAGGGATGGGGCAG
>WEIS01041599.1:305-14925 GCA_013389965.1 Todus mexicanus
TAGATACAGAACTGCCATTAAGCTAGTGGGAGTTGCCAATTAAATCTAAGGTGCAACATTGAGAGTTTAAGTATCTAAGCATACCTTCAAGTGTTTCCATATGATGGAAAAATCCTCCCTGAACCTGAATAATATTTAAATTTGTACAGTTTAGAATTAGGAAAATCCAGGTAGCATTTTGTTGCTTTATATAGAATATCATTATCCCAGGCAGAATGACGGCCTGTTCTCTTGGGACCAAAGCTTAAGATCAAGTCTGAGCATTCAGCTTTCCTAGGTAAAGGGAGCTCATGTATAATTGATGTTGATAGCGTTAAATGAAGCACTCATTGTCTCCTTTTTTTACTACCTGACTTCAGAGTCACATTGACTGCAAACAATGAGGAAATCAAGCAACCATCTCCCCTAGATTGGTTAATTGCTTCAAGGGAGGATGTGAATGGAAAAGAAAAGGCACTTCCAGTAGCATTAGGAAATCTTACATATATGTTGTCATCAAAAAAAAACCAACAAACAATTGCTATTTTTCACTGCAAAAGCATATATTCCCATATATCCATCCAGATAAATAGTCCTAAGAAATTGAGTCTATTGTGCATGCACTGAAAAGATAGTCAACAATTCTACAGTAAATCTCACACCTTCTTGCCATAACAAAATTACTGAAGTGCACAGTTGACTTGGATTTCTGTGAAAACCAAACAAATACCTATATTCTTTTTTGTTGGATAAATATTCCAGGATATCAGGTAAAAATGTATGCCTCATATATGCCTAATGAAAGGTCAGTTCAAATGAATTTCTATGATTCAAAAACTTTTTTGAAATTGTCAAAATGTTCTCTTTGACAGGTTTTAAGGAGGAATTCTTATTTTCCATTTTTAGAAACAATTTTGAGCTTAGAAACTGTACTACAATTATAGATAATAACTGATAGTGAATAAAATATTTAAGAATTATTTATATTTTGTCACAAAGCCTATTCTTACTTTCTATTGCAATTCAACTAGAAAATGGTCCAAAATCTTTCTAGTTTCACCAGATGGAAAACTGTTTCTTTGTAGTTCTATATTCAGTGACGGTAACTGAATCTAAACTAAGAGCATTTTCAAAAATGTTACACTATCTTCAGCTCAGTGAATCATTTCCAGTCACTGTTAATGTTGAACTCATAAATATACATTATTAGCTGCAAACTACCTTAAACATTATTTACTATGAAATTGTGCTAAGTCCCAAAGGACTATAAAAATGAAGTTGTATGGGCATGTCATAGCACTAAATGAAATAGGAGGAAACCTTTTCAAGTGTCCATGTGAAAAGACCTGTTAAACAGGTAATCATTAAGGAAGTATTTTCACTCAGTGATTCCTGGGCAAATACTAAAAGGAGTAAATTTAAACTGTCGAAATTTTTGTGCATGTCTAATGCCTCAGTGTACCAGGGTTGTAAATAAATATTTTATCTTTTTGTACTGCAGAGAATTCCTGTTAATTACACATATTTCAGATGTTAATTGAAGTTCTTTAGTGTTTCATTTGTACTATAGTATATGTCTGCATATATTTGATTTCCCTGGCTATTAAACTACAAGTAAGGAGGTATTCAATGAAAACTGTAAGTCTAGAGGTAAGATTCAAGACAAATGGTTAATAAAAATAAAAAGCTCCTGGTCAGTTTAGTTATTGCAAACTTTGAAATCTGCCAATAGGAAGTTAAACTTCAAACTCTTTGATGATCATGAAATACCAAGGCAGGAAAGTTGCCATTCAAGACACCACAGCAGAAGTAATATATTCTCAGCTGTTATGACTAATACTTTCAGTTAGACCAAATGGAACAGCTGGGAAAAATGGATAAAGTTTTGAGAAAAGTTCTTCTTCAAATTGCCTCTTCCACTTACACCAATAAATTAATTAAATAAATAAATAAAGATTCCTTCCACCTATAAACTTTGCCTTGACTCTGTTGTCAGACTACCACAGCTACAAAAAGCACTACTATTACTGAAGGATAACAGTCAGAAATGAGAGCCAAGACTTCCCATAATTCCAGTGGTACCACTTATAAATATAATATGAAGCACAAGATATTAAAAATGCAACTATATCAGAAGTTCAGAAAATCAGTTTTATTTAAATGTAAATTAACAAACTCTCCTTTCCTCCAATCTAACAGGATTGCATAGTCCACTGATTTTAATTAAGATGGGAAAACTGGTTTGATAAAATAAGAAATGACCCCAACATGTGCCCAAAACTTAAAATGGAACTACATTTGAAATGAATAGAAGAGAAAAATGATTGTTAAAGTTATCTTTTTCTCTATGCTTTTTATGTTCTTTTTTTCTCTTTCTTTCCTTTTTTTACTTCTTATTTCACTTCTTTTTTCTTTCAGTATTTGTGAACTGGAAAGCCCAAACTTCACTAAATCTCTCCTTTTAGGAGTATGAATGTCAAAAATGTACAAAACCATGGAGATATTTATTGTAGATAAAGAGTGTTTTCTGAATGTTTTTGAATGTTTTGAAGGAACATTTCATTCAAAATTGCACTTAGAACATACAGCTGAAGTTATATGCTGAAAATTTCGACTTAATTTTCACATCCAAAAAATCTAAATGGCATCATTAGACATGGCTTAGAAACTACAAGGGTTTTTCTGGATATTGTCCAGAGGTGTGAAAATTATGTCAGAGAAACGATGAAAGTTTCCCTTGAATGACCTGAATGTACAAAAAATCCTCCACAAAACAACCAAGAACCAATCTATCAAAAAACAATCAAACCTATTGCATTGTGATCCAGCCATTTGTGTTTAAAAACTCTAAATAATCAAGAAAGTGAAAACCAACACATGATAGTTGATAAATTGCTGTAAACAACTCAAATAATACAAGCAAAATCATGTCAACACAGTTTCCACAGGAAGAGCTGAATGACACACTGGTACCACCAGGGCTTCAGCAGTCAGACTTCTTGTTTATCACGCTGTTAATACATACCCCGGTTGAAAGGGCATTGTAGGCCATGAACATCTTTGCTGCTGTTGTTCCTCAGACCTTTCAAATGACCTGTAGAATTTTCGCTGTAAACTTTGATTGGTTGTGGGTCTTTTAAAATCAGAAAATCAGCTCGTGGCAGTTACTTAAAATATTCTTGAAGATAATGGCCACAGAGACAATAGCATTCTACATATGCAAGTATGGCACAAGCTGGTGGATTAGATAAGAATATAAACATTTTCTTTTGCTTTGTATACACTTCATGTCAGAATATGTGTAGTTTTTACTAGAAAAATTAAATACCGCATTTTGAAGAAATATGAGGAATGAGTCCATCAGTAGAAAGAGGCCTGGATATTAAAGACTGTCATGGTTTGGGGTCAGGGCACCCCCCAAATCTGCAACAGAACGCTCTCTCCCCCTCCCCACCCAAAACAGGGAAGAAAGGAAACAAAGGAGAGAGACTTATCAATTAGGAAAGGAAACTAGAACAACTTTACTAAAACATGAAAATAAAAATAACAGTAATAGTAAAAGGTAAATATGTACAAAACCAGTATCGAACCCAACTCCCCAGATGGTAAATACATCACCGTCACCACTGATGCTGTGGAGCAGTCTCAGGCAGGGCCCAGCAGCAGGTGGGAACCAGGAGCTGGATTCAGGGATGCAGGCCAAAACCTGGGGCCCAGCCAAGGCCTGAGCCGGGGGCTGAAGCCGAGGCTGGAGGCCTCAGGGCAAAGCTGAAGCTGCCAAGGCCAAACCGAGTGAGGAGAGTCCCGAAGCTGAGAGAGCAGCTCGATCTCAGGAAAAACCCAAAATGACGAAAAAGCCAAGAGAGAAGGGGCAAGAGGGAGCAAGACCCTCATGATCCTTCAGCTTTATACCGAATATGACATATATGGATATGGAATACCTTCTTGGCTATTTAGGGTCGCCTGTCCTGGTTGCTCCTCCCTGAGGGTACAGCCTTCTCTTTTCTGCACCCCCTGTGTGGCACGCGAAGTCTATCAGTATCCTTGGTTCGCATACCAATCTTGGTACTAACTATAAACATGGAGCGTTATCACTGTTAGAAGCAGACTCAGTCTGGTAAACATGCTGCTAACTTCAGACAGACTTAGCTGAAAAGTACAAGTCATCAAACAGAATTTCTGTTCTAACCCAAACCACGACAAAGACATACATAGCTGAATAACTTGCAGTTACAGTGGGTAATATTCTCCACATATTACAAGAAGGATATTACTCATATCCTTACTTTCCTAGAATATGTACAAACAGTGAAATTCTAGAAGCATGACTTATGAGAGATGAATTGAAGTACAGAGGTCCTCCTAAAAACATACAAACCCATATAGCTTGCATTTGTAAGTATTGTGGTATGTACTACCTGGTAATTGATTTAAAGATCCAGATTCATAAGAATCAAAACAGGTATCAGGTTACTACCTACTTCAGCAAATGACTATACAACAAAAATTATGAATTAGGCTAGTGGTAGCTGCAGTATAATGTAAATACTGTCATGCATAAGTCTATTAAAATAATAACCACTGCATCAGCCTACTACTATCACTTATTGTCTCTGCCAAGTCAATATTGTAATCTCTATTTGAGTCTTTTCTAGAATTACGGAATTGATTATAATACCTATAACACCCTTTAGTGGTAATTAAAGGAGATCTATTTACTTTTCATGTATTCTGAAAGACATAAAAGTATACTGGCATTTTAGTTTTCAGAAATCTATTCTCTTTGTATTGAACTTCGCCCTTCAAGGATCTTTCTAAAGGTGTTTCCTGGGGAAATGCATCTTCTGCAAAACAGGAATACAGTATGATCTTCTACACTGTCTGTAGTCTCCACAGCGCTCAGTGATGTGCATCCAAATCTAACACTCATTTTGTACAGTCACTGATGCATTTGCAGTTCTCTGCAGCAGCTGCTGACACATAACCAGTTATTTCACAATGAAACCTATAATAACTGTTTCTTTTCCAGTGAAACTTTGTCAAAACTGGCACCTAGATACTGTGTTTGCTGTGGTACAAATAGCTGAGAGAGGGAAAACTAGCCTGAGCACTACACTCATTCTGTAGAAGTATGTGCGTAACAGCATGAATGGCTAAAAATCAAAGTAGTTTCTCACATATTTCAATTTTCATTTTACATCGTAAGTAGCATTATATTTACATCATTTTATAGTTCAATCTGTCTTTGCAGGTCTAATACCAAATGACTCTTCTCTGAAAAGAAACGTAAGTACATTTCAACTCTATGCATATGTAAGTATATATGTCTGTTTATATATATAAATGCATATATTTTTTAATTATATGTTTTTTTGGTTGCTTTTGTTTTCTTGTTTGTTTGGTTGTTTTTTGAACTTTTTGAGAAGCAGAATGTCACCATGTAACTCCCTAGTAATGAGAAGAAAGACAACTGGACCTGTCACGTGCTTGTTGTCCTTATTACTCCTTTCCTTTTCTTCCCTGAAAAAGCTCAAGCTGAGCACTTCCCTGACTTTGTTCTTGCCTCAGCCTCTGTCCCACAAACTCAGTTGTTCGTACAACCTCCTCCTAAGTTTGTTCACTGGGTTGCTATCCAGTGCATGTAAGTTGCTTTAACCTCATCAACAAACCCTTAGATAACCACAAATCTTGTCTAAAAACATACATTAAACTTCAGCCAGGTAATTGTATTATCCTGTTATTGCAACTTTTCTGTAATTTATTATGCTCAGCAATTTTGTCATGTCTGAAATAATTATATAATTTGTACACATGCATCTTGTATCCAGAAGCCCAACCTGTGGCTTCATATTTTGAATAGGTAGATCTGTTACCGAAAATAGGTCCAGACATTTTAAGGAAATGGGGATTTACTGTGCCAAGGTTACCAAATAGACACTCCTTTCGACATTAACATTGCTCCAAACATAAGCCAGTATCCTTTGGTGAGATTGCTACTAAAACTTGAAACCTAATGCTAAAACTGGGAAACATAAGCTTCAGTGGAAACTTTTAAACTGTAAACACAACAAAAAAAGTTCTAAAAGTTCTGAAGGTTCAAGAACTCTGTTACCAGGTAGTGGGAACAGGATAAATAATGTGGCTTCTAAATTAGCTTCCAAACTCTGAACTTTGTGGACACAGTAATTTGGTTTGGAACTGGGCAACGAAATGTTATTGCCTTACAGTGTTTTCCAACTAGAAGTTCAATGTGTAAAAAATGTTCTGGTTCATAGGAAATGCTGAGGGTTGAAAAACATAAGCCATACAAAACATTTGGGAACACAGCTATTTCTCTTCCATGAATATTTCCCTTACGTATATGTTCTCCACTGCTTAGTCCATTCCCATAGTGATGCCCAAGCTCAGAAGAACTAAACATTACCCAAATCCCAACATGTAGTGTTTCCTCTTGCCTCTACAGCTTTGCCAAGCTATATAAACGCAGACATCAGTGGCTTTTAATCGTATTTCTCTAGTTCCCATCATTTACATTCCTTGGGGTTTTTTTCATTCCATTAAATATGATCTTTACATGTTCTGTTGGAGTTTTATCATACAGTTAATGTATGGCTTTGTCCTCCAGGGCAAAGTGTATGGAAGTAGCCCATGTTCTATCCAAAATGTGGGGGTTTTTTCCACCAGCATGTACCCTTAACTGGAACAATATTAAACTGTGCCTCACTGACTGAAGCTACAGCTTCTTTCAAGAAGTTATGCAACTACAATAGACTCAAAATTAAACTCCAGCCCTTTATTCCCCTCAAACACAGCTTTTTCCTCTCAATAGTTGTTTAAAGGAACATTATGACTTAGTGATTCTACCACGGATAATATTTCTTGTTCTAATATCAGTAATAACAAGACTTTAAGACAGTGAATATGTCAACCTTAATGTGTGTTAAATACCAGGTTATATCAGCAGTATTTGAAGAATTGTGGAAGAAGGTTTACAGCATTGGCACCAGAGCTAATGGCAAGAGATGTAGGAAGAAGAGTTGAAACTCGTACTGAAATGTAGTTTATACTTCACTGGCTGTCTGGGTTTTGCAGGTTTTGCAAATCTGTTTTAAGAAAAGGGTGTCTACAAACGGTTTGCATATGGTCTGTGTTGACTTATTAAACCCACTTTTAAGGAAAATAAATTTCCATAAAATGAAAACATAAGTCACTCATGACTGTACCTGATTCTAAACTCAAGGTCTGACTTTTGACATTTTCTCCATACTAGGGCAATCTTTTCTTCCAGAGTCAGGCACCTGAGACCCTGCTAAAATTCAGAAGTTTCCCTGGTTTGCAAGACAGAAGGTGAAAACCAAAACAGTCAATAGTTTCTTCTGGATAAGAATAAAGTAAATTGTTTCTAACTCCCATTTTCAGTGTAATTTATCAGATTAATAAAATTGTCCTTGATTTAAGTGGCCCTGGATGGCATCTGTGAAATACAACCTGTAGGCTGAACGGGAGAATGGCTGTCTCACGGGAGAGCTGGGCAGGATGCTTTCTGCAAGGTGCAAGTTGTACCCTGTGTACCTTCAGCTGGGTGCAGTGTGCCAACAGCAAACTCCTATGAGCTGGAACAGTGCATGAATCAAATACCATCACTTTATTTTTCTCCTTTTTTTTTTTTTTTTTTCATTTTTTATTGCTGTCTCCTACCATGCTTCTATGCATAGTAAGTATTCCTTAAACTTTCAGCTCTGTCCAACAGAGCGACTACACAGCTCACAGATGGCTCATGGACACTTCAGCCCTATGTTACTGTCAACTCCTGCAGGCACTGAGAGTTTTGTCTGTGACTAAGCAAGTCTAAAAGTAGCTTTCTTTATATGAGATGTTGTCAAGGATATTCCTTTGTCTCTGAGACACTGCAGGATATTTTCTTACCTATCTCAACTGGGAACATCTAGGAGAGTCTTTGTCGTTTCTGGAATCATGATCATTCTTACTCTGCAAGAAGAGAAACACTGACTCTTTGTGGGGCTGGATTGGCAACAATTGTCCAATAAGTACAATTCAGCACTGCATTTTGTAGTGCCAGGTCTGTAACTAGAACAGTTGATGCCAGAGAAGTATATTGATCAGTTCAGGACATTCTTTCCCCTCACAACAAAAATAACTACATAAACATTTTTTCCAGTGGGCAGAAAGCAATTCCTGATTTTAATGGCTGCATATGTCTACAATATACTACTGTTACTGACAACAAAATGGACAAGGTATAACTGCATGTTTGGAAGCTGCTGTGATGTCTCAGCAGGTCCCAATAAGCAGAGTATGATCTACATGTGCTGTTCTATGAAGCTTGCAAATATCTCTGAAACATCACATTTGTGATGTTTCTGGTTTCTGAATGAACAAATGAGCAGAAATTCAATATAGATGCAGTGTCAAGTACTTATTAATAAACATAGTTATCTTTAATATGAAAGGGCAGCTGCAAATGCTGTTGTCAAAGAAATTGCTTGGTTTTATCCATTAAAGAAGCAAATCTCTTCTTAGTGCTATTTGTTACATGGGTCACATTGTGTCTGGTTAGATCAGCCTGTGTTGTATCAAAAATGCACACTGTGTGTGCTGACAAAGCCCAAAGCAATACAGTACAGGATACATTTTCAGCCTAATAAGTAGGAAGCTACAGCTGTGTCTTCCACCAACAATGACAAGCATTGTATTTGCTTTCCAGCACGCAGTTTTTCACTGTTAGCTAAATGTTCAGTAGGCAGAAGTTACCTGAGCAGAATGCAATAGGGCTTGAAACCAAGTATGTCACCTCAAATCTGTAATACAGGTAGGAATGATGACATACCCTGCTTACATTCAGTATTATTATTACTGTTATTATTACTATGTAATGGGATTCTACTATTTTATTAGTGTGGTCCAAATGTAACCCTTAGATTCCTGAAAGCTCCCTGATACAGGTAGATATCAAGCTGTGGAGCTGGAGTCTCACAAATCCAAATCCATTCAGAAACAATTCTTAACAAGCATGGTGGAAGAGACATAGTCCAGTGAGCTCAACTCACAAAAGATCTTTTATTCCCACACATTTTTACATCCATGCATTGTCTCCCTAACTATCCCACAGCTCTTTTTTCCTTTTCCTCTTAATCATTTCATCACTCTTTGTACTCATTACTTAAACCTTTTCTCTCGCATTTCTTAATTTTACTTCATGTGTAGCTCAATCTCTTAATAATACAACTTTACAAAAAATACTTTACAGAAAACAGAATTGAAAAGGTATTAACAATAATTCCTTTTCCCAAACTTGAGTAAGCAAGAGTGGTGTTATCATTCTTCTTTATATTTGACATATTTACCTGTTGCTAAGGAAGGAAGTGAACTTAAAGCTCCTTAACATTAGATCCACCTTTTGCTTCCCACCTACCTCCCTTTCTTTATTCTGTCCTATATTTGGACTATTTGGACTATAAGCTCTGTGGGGAAGGAATTATTTTCCCCTCTGCAGTGAGGAGGGACACCTTCCACTAGGTTAAATGGCTCAAAGCTCCACCCAGCCTGGCCTTGAACATTTCCAGAGATGGGGTACCCACAATTTCTCTGGGCAGCTTGTGCCAGTGCCTCACCACCCTCAGAGTAAATAATTTTTTTCCTTACATCTAATCTAAATCTGTTCTCTTTCAGTTTGAAGCCATTACCCCCTGTAATATGTTCTTTAAAGTTACACCTAGCACAAGTATTCTATATCTAAAACATAATGCCAAGTTCTTATCCTACCACTACTCTTCCAGTCATCTTCTTTCAAAGCATATACTGTCTCACACACAGGTCTCTGAGGTACATTTAGTACAAGACACTCACATATGGGCATAACTTAATAGAAGCACGCACCTAGGAGGAAGTTGGCAGGAACTTCTGTATTGGGTTTGGCTGGAATGGAGTTAGTGTCTCCATAGCTTGATAAGGCGCCAGTGCTGTGACTGCTGCTGAGCAGGGCTGGCACAGCACCAGGGGGATAAGGTGAGAAGAGCCTGGGAGGGGACACAGTCAGGACAGCTGACCCAAATTTTCCAAAGAGGTATTCCATACCATCTGATATCAGCTCAGGAATAAAAGCTGGAGGAGGGGGGGAGGAGGGGAGGCATCTGTAGCAGAAGACGTTTGTCCCCCAAGCAACTGCTACGCGTATCGGAGCCCTGAATCCTGGGAGAGGCCGAACATCACCTGCTATGGGAAGTACTGATAAAAATACATATATTTTGCTCTGCTTTGCTTCGCTTCTCCTCGTGTGCGCAGCCTTGTTTTCCAGTTTTCTTATTAAACTGCCTTTATTGTAACCCAAGAGTTGATTCCATCTTATTCTCTTCCCCTTTGTTGTGTTGAGGGAGGCGTGTGTAGTGGTGGGAGGCAGAGTGATAGAGCAACCTGGTGGGTACCTGGCACTTAGCCAAGGTTAACCCACCACAACTTCTAACCCTTCTGCAAAATCCAGTGAAAGAAAGAGGTAGTACCGAATGATGGCCAAGCAAAAAATACACCCATAAGAATATTACATACATGCAATCAGCTGCTTTTGCACCTCTTGTAACAGATAGCTACTCACCATTTTCTTTGACAGCAACCCTTTGAATGGCTCGTTCCTGAGTAAATCTAAGTGTCATTCAGGAAGACAATTCACTTTTGTCTGGAATAATTTTTTGTGGCATATAGTTAAACTTTTCCTATAGCTTTAAAGGCATTTTCTGAAATGTATGTTTTCTTCCATCACCAGGATATCTTCTACCTACAAAGGAGAAAATTTAGCTTGTGAAAGAGTGAAACTTCAACTATCCAAATGAATTTGGGACCTTTATAGTAAGTGGCAAGTAAAGACAATATAATCCCTTGATCCATATTAAACAAGTGTTTCCAGCAAACAAAGTCTTTTCTTCTTAGAAAATGGACACATTTCTGTGGCTTATAGTGTACAAATGTTCTTTCCTGATCTTCATGTAAAGCAATTATTTTGGTAAATACTTCTTATTTGCTATAAAAAAATTCCTTTGTTTAAATCTCCAGCAATTTCATTTTTAAAAATAGTCCAATTCTCAAAATGTGTTGCATTTGGCAAATTTTCTCATCATATGCAGAATTCTGATGATTATTATGAATAAATTAAATCCATCACTGTAAGACTGTTTCCTTCCAAGAAGAAAAAAAATCTTCTATGTATATTTATGACTATATTTGAGCTTGCCTTGTGAAATGCCTTTACATGAATGCTTAATTATTTCTGAATTATGCAAGCCTGCAGTTAGAAAAGTAAGCACATTTTAGAAGACTAACACTTGTGCTGTTTCCGTAGAACACCTGCATTGGCTGTGAAGCAGAGCAGTCAATAAAATCAATGACATCTACCTTTAACTAAAATAGAAAGTCAAAATGGGTTCATAATGTACCTGATAAAGGTCATGTATCAGGGGCATTCAATGTCTTAAAACTGCAGAAAACAGGGGAAAGTCAGTGTCATAGAAGAAATATCAAGATCTGTTTATTCTTTTATATCCTGGCATCCTTTCTCTGTCTTCACTGACCTTGATGTTCTTTTTCTTTAAGTTACATGCAGCTTGTCTGTGTTTGAGGAAGTTTCTGCACAGCATCACAACTATGCAAGATTTATAGGTGTAGTTAATCTTTCTCTAAAAGACAGACATGTGCATTTGCTAGTGATAAAGACCTCTTTTCAGGAACTTTATTTTGCACTCAGTACTAGAAGTACTTGGGAATTATTTGGGAAAAGTGAGTTAGTATGAGGAAGAATTGAGAATGAAAGGGAAAGTCTATATTAGTCTATGTAATTTTTTGTCCAAATATTTTTTCTTCATTTGTACAAGGGGATTTTTTCGCAAAAGGAAAGTAGCACAATCCAGTCATGGCCTCTAAGGTGAATACAGCCCACTATTTTTTCTTCAAGAGGCAAATCAGAACAAGTTCTGGATCAGCAGATGATGCAGAAGCAGCGAAGCCTTCTGCCAAGCAGAGCTCCCTGTGGGAGATGTAGAAACCAGTGTGTTTGGCAGCTGCTGATGTGTAATGAGGGAGAGGGCACTATTGTATGGGGAGAGGTAGAGTGGTCCCAAAACCCAGATGTAACCTCCTTGATTGTTTTGCTTAGATCATCCATGCTTTGGAGGCATGACATCAATTTCTTATTGTGCAAGGGAAACACAGACATTGCCGAAATAACTCAGTGCAGAGTGAAAGCCTATTAACCTATGCATTTGGGAAACTAGAAGAGAAGGAAATGTCTTCCTACATCTCAGTGGAAATTTAGTGTCAAACACTAGCTATGTTTATTGGCACAAGAAGGATATTTGCAATAACATAAAATCTGAGGTCTGGTAAAGCAAAAACTTAGTTTTAATTACAAGGCAGCTGTCCCAGCTCAAATTAATTCTGTCATCACATATAATGAACTACATCAAGGCAAAAAGTATCTTTGTTTTGTTTGTAGCATATGTTCCATCAAGATAACACAGTAAAAAAATGCATACCCTTTTGGTTGCGGTAACATTGCCTTAGCATTGCATAGTCGTGTCTTTTTTTTTTAAGAGGTAGTTATTTCTTATGAATGGTGGTCCATATCACAGTATATTATACTAAACTCTTAAGCTGTCAAGAGTGAAGAGTTAGAATGATTTAGGTTGGCAAAGGCCTTTAAGATCAAGTCCAACCGTTAACCTACCAAGTCCACTAATAAACCATGTTGCTAAGCTCCATATCAACACAACTTTCAAACACAACCAGGGATGGTGAGTCAACCACTTCCCTGGGTAGCCTGTTCCAATGCTTGACAACCGTTTCAGTGCAGAAATTTTTACTAATATCCAATATAAACTTTCCTGGGTACAACTTAAGGCCATTTCCTCTTGTCTTATCACTTGTTCCTTGGGAGAAGAGGCCAGCACCCACCTGTCTACAACCTCCTTTCAGGTAGTTGTAGAGCGTGGGTTGTAGTAGAGAACAATGGTGCTCCAGGACAATTTTTGGCAGATAAATATATGTAAATCATCTTTATTTGCAATTATAGAATCAAAGGGCCACAGACTCATTCAGGCTGGAAGGGACATGAGCAATCTCTGTTCCAACCTCCTGCTCAAAGCAGGGTCAGCTGCTCCAGTATCTGAGGGTTTTATCCAGTTGTGTTTTCAACACCCCTGAGGTTGGGGACTGCACAACCTGTTCCACTGCTTGACTTCCTTCATGTCAAAAAAGTGTTTCCTGATACTCAGTCAAGCCCCCTTTTTAACTCCTGTATGCTGTCTTTCATCCTCCCACCAAGCCCCACTCAACACTGTGTTTTTGATGAACCCCCTCCCCATCCTCTACCAAGATGCTGGGGGTCTGCTTTTAGGTCCTTCTGAACCTGTCTCTGCCCCAGGCTGAACAACTCTTGGTGCCTTGGTGCTTCCGCACTGGTTGAGTGCTCCATCTTGATGGACCTTGGTTCAGCTGATCAATGCCTTTTCTCTACAGGGGCACCAAAAACTGAACCAGCTTTTTGGATGCAGTTTGACAAGTGCTAAGTAGAGGGTGATGCAGAAGAAAAAAAAATGTTACCAGACTGTGGTTCCAAGCACTGTCCTATGGCCATCACTACTTTTGATAGACCAGCACACAGCTCAGCTAACCAAGCTAATAAAGGTTTGGCTTACTTTCTAAAACTGATATCCTCAGTATTGACTCATCCATAAAACCTCTATTTCATTCTTTGTTCTGGACAATCAAGATGCATGCACATGTTTGTTGATACAATTATGTATTTCCTAAGAAGGCAAAAATAATAAATGAAAAATTAAACTTTGCAGTAATGACAATTGAAATGGAACAAGGCGTGATTATTACTATTTAGAGAGAATGGACCATGATGAAAGTGTAGGGTGTTTTCCTGGGAATATAGACACTGAGGTTTCATTCTTTCTTTCTACAAGGCACACCTAATACTTGAAAGTACATCTACAAATATTGTTTTAATAAATGCCTTGTGCTGAACAACTGTGTCATTAAATAATATAATATCTTCAGTTAGAAGAAAAGAGGTAATATGAACTAAAATCTGATCACTGTTCAGTTTGTATAATTTTATGACATTTAGATCATGAGAAGTTAGATAATTACTGAATTTAGACACTGATATTTTTGCAAGCTAGCCTCCTGCAATTACAGGCAGAGGCACTTGCACACACAGTTATTATAAATGAAAAAATGACAGAAAATCTTTGCACAATTCATAAAACTTCTGTGAACCTCTACACGCTGCAAATATCTTTGTCCGGTGAAGTGGAGAGAAGAAATATGATTTGCTCAGTGGCAAAAACAAAGAGATTAAATTTGGTTCCAAAATGTTGGTTCATCCACTGAGGATGCTAAATGAGGAACTAATTTTAGTTATGAAGAAAATAAAAAGTTCTCTGCATGGTGAGTATGTAAAATTTTTTTTGTGTGAAGTGACTACTTAATGAATGGAAGACAAAAGTTACTGTCATCCAAAACTCCTTTTCAGTGTTCTTCACAGGTTTTACCACTTTTCTTTCATACTTGACTGGGCATATTCTTTCAACTTGAGAAGTTGATTATATATTTAATTTCTGACTGA